>MDKI01236615.1:0-28500 GCA_005239505.1 Nicotiana paniculata
ATGATATGATGGGATGCCCTCAGAGGCCTGATGATGTTATGAAACAGGTACCTATGCACGGCAAGACATTCATTCGCATATGCATGACACCATAATTATTTCATGATTTACAAAGTTATCCAGACTTACAAGTTGAGTCATTTACTCTATAATTCTTCCATGTCTTTTATGTACTTATTTATGTGCCTTACATACTCAGTACATTATTAGTACTGACGTCCCTTTTGCCTGGGGATGCTGCATTCATGCCCGCAGGTTCCGATAGACAGGTCGAGAGCCCTCCGAGTAGGCTATCAGCTCAGCGGAAGATGTTGTTGCGCTCCATTTGCTTTGAAGTTGATCGTTTGGTTAGTATGATTTAGATGTGTATTGTTTGGTATGGTGGGGCTCTGTCCCGGCCTTTATGATAATTATGTATCCTTAGAGACTTGTATACAGATGTCATGTACGTAAAAGATTGTATGGCTTTATCGGCCCATGTTTAATGTACGAGTAGTTATTTTGGTCTTTGAGGCCCATATGTCTTATGTATAAGTTGGTATAACACGTTGTATTACACCTATTTCACGGCAGTCTCTCCGGCTCAGCTATCTATAATTGTATGATACGAAAAGATACGTTATGTTGGTACTCGATTGAGTAAGGTACCGGGTGACCATCAAGGCCCATCGATTTGGGTTGTGACTAAAGTTGTATCAGAGCATTCTGTCCTAGGGAGTCTACAAATCGTGTCTAGTAGAGTCTTGTTTATGGGTGTGTCGTGCACCACACTTATAAGCAGGAGGCTACATGGCATTTAGGATTGTCACTCTTTCTTTTTACTCTATATCGTGTGGTAGATCTCACTTATAAGAATTCAAATTTTGAAATTCTATTCTATCCGTAATAAGACGATACCTACATCCGGAAAGACGGTTGGAAAGAGATATAGCTGTGGAAGAGCTGAGTCATAGGAATTCAATTTTTGTATGATGCCTACGATAAGTAAATGTGAGGTATTTAGCAGATCATGGGTCTACTGAAAGGTGTAAGCTTCTTGATAAGAAGCCTTATGGCAAGAATGCCAATCCACCTTTATGGTGAAAGACAATGAGAGATTCAGAAGATAAATACAAGTTTCAACAAGCAAAAGAAGCAACATGAAGAAGGGTACGAGGAACCTAGTTAATGAAGGTTAACGGTGTTTATAATTCAGGTAGAGGAATATAAGCTTTTTGAGTTATGTTCAACAGTAACAAAGGCATGTATAATTGGTCACACCCATTTCAATTATCCCATATGGGGGATAACAAGTATAGTTAAGAGGAGGACGGGATATCAGGATCTGGCTAGGGTTAGAGTAACCCAAAATGATGGATGGATTGTTTGCGTCAGTTGACATTTCTAAAATATATTGCAAATGTGGTAATAGATCTATTTATGAGACACCCAGATGGTGCACTCTAAAACAGTACAACTAGATATTAATACTACAAAGATAGGAACTGGAAGCTTTGAAGGGATAAATATTACCTTAGTATGGCTCCTGTTCCTAGTAGAGCGAGAATTTTTGGCAACCCGAAGATCCAATCATGAGATGTTATGTCCCGCATTTTCGTACATTGAAGTTTCATCGTAAGTTAATCGATGTAAGTTTGGGGAATGAGATTTATTTTGGGATTATAAGTATTACGCTATTTCAAATAAGTGATAACTTAATTCGTGAATGTGAAAGGGTAAGTGACTCGAAGAAAATGAATCTAGTCGAAATTTAATATTTTGGGATAAAATACGGCCCGAGCTAAAATACTCGGTATTTATGGACTTGTGCCATACAAGGTACCACATGACAATGATAGGAAGGTGTATAAGGTATGTGAAAAGTGAGTAGTATTTTAAGTAAGTGAAAATAATTCTTAATTATATGCGTAATTGGTTAATTATTAGGCAATGTGACATTACCTAGTTAATTAATAATTAGTGATGGATTAATTGGAGTCTTTGGATAAAAATTAGAACAAAAGAGACGTGGCAACCCCTTGAACATATTGACTCATAATATTGGCTTGAAAGGTGGAAAAAATTTAGAATTTTAGGTGACATTAGTCATCAAAATGGGGCCAACTCAATTTGACAAAGCAAATAACCTCACTTCCATCATTAAATGGAAACGTGAAGCACATATGTTTGGGAGGCAGCAAGTCTTTAATAAAAATTAAACCAAATTTTCTTACCATCTTGGTAATGTAGTTGCTTCAATATTCAATTCAAAACATGAGATTTTGCGGTTTTAAGGAAGTACGATGTAATCTTTCTCAAGAATATCATACGGATTTTTTCCTACTTCGATCTTTCCATCACGTGTTGTATCGTAATTAACGTGTGTTAGAGGGAGTGTTAAGAGAATTGACTCAGCTATGTTAAGGATATCTCTTGTTTCTTTTTGGAATGATCCAAATAATACAAATGAAACGAGCAAAATACGCAACTTAAGAAACTATTATGTAGTATTTTCTTTCCATGTGAGATATGACGGTCTTTGAATTTGATAAGAAATGGAAGGAGTATTAATAACTAAATATGTACTAGTTAGCTGCAATCCTTCAAGATTATTTTCTTAAAAAATAAATTGATCAAGAATAGACAAGAACTACAGCAGAAAGGCACAAGCACACAACAAAGGATTAGTTTTAGTTAAAATTGGAACGAAGGGTTCTATTCATAGAAATACTAGGGGTGTCTATATTCTTGATTCCCCATGTATCAAGTTATTCTATCATCTCTTCATGGGTCTCAAAAATACGTAAGTTGGTAAAGTTTATTTCATGGTATTAAGCAAAGCCATAATGGTCTTATGTCGTATCGAGAGATTTTATTAACGTATTTCATATACATTTCATGCGTTTATACATGTACATCGACTCATGACCAGATGGCGTTATATACGCGTATATATATGTATATATATGTATATGGGATATGGGTAAGGTTATGGTGTTATATACGCACCACCACCTGATCAATTGGTATACGTTGATGATTTTGCCCACAGTGACCGATTTGATATGATGGGATGCCCATAGAGGCTTGATGATGTTATGAAACAGGTACCTATGAACGGCATGACATTTATATGCATATGCATGACACCATAATTATTTCATGATTTACAAAGTTATCCAGACTTACAGGTTGAGTCATTTACTCTATATTTCTTCCATGTCTTTTATGTACTTATTTATGTGCCTTACATACTCGGTACATTATTCGTACTGACATCCATTTTTCCTGGGGACGCTGCGTTCATGCCCGCAGGTCCCGATAGACAGGTTGAGAGCCTTCCAAGTAGGCTATCAGCTCCGCGAAATATGTTGGTGCGCTCCATTTGCTTCAGAGTTTCTCGTTTGGTCAGTACGATTTAGATGTGTATTATTTGGTATGGCGGGGTTCTGTCCCTGCCTTTATGATAATTATGTATTCTTGGAGACTTGTAGACAGATGCCATGTATGTAAATGATTGTATGGCCTTGTCGGCCCATGTTCAATGTACGAGTAGTTATGTTGAAGTTAGAGACCCATATATCTTATGTATAAGTTGGTATAACACGTTATATTCCACCTATTTCACGGCAGCCTATCCAGCTCTGTTATCTATGATAGTATGATATGAAAAGATACGTTATGTTGGTACTCGGTTGAGTAAGTTATCGGGTGCCCGTCGCGGCCCATCGATTGGGTCGTGACAGACACCCTTGTTGCGGCTAAAAATGATGCAGTGGAAAAAGTATCGGCCCTCGAGATTCAACTTCGGAATGCTCAAGCGAGCAACTTGGTTCAGGCTGGAAAAATAGCCGAGCTCGAGGCTGGTCTTGTGAAGGCCGAGGCCAAAGTTGAGGAGGTTCAGGTCGAAGCCAAAGAAATTCAAACCAAGGCCGACAGGACGGTGACCGTCTATTTGAAGGATGCTACCGATGCTCAGATGAAGTTGAGGGGGGCTGTCAACTGGGAGAAATGAAGCAATGACTATGCCCGATGCTGATCCTAGAGGGAGACCTTCGAAGAGGTCCATGCTAAGGGCTTCGATCTCTCCGAGGAGATAAAGAAAGCTAAGGCAGATGAGGTTGATGCCAAGTTTGTCCTTTTCTCCGACGATGATGATGACCTCGAAGATGATGAATAGGAGGTTGACGAAGAGGCTACCCCTGGGGAAGAGGCTGGTCTCGACGGAGTTACAGGTCCGGGGAAAGTTGTCGGCCCGGGGGGAAGGGGGAATGCCCCCTGGTGTAGGTAGAATTTTTTCTATCTTTTTATAATTTCTTGTTTTGTAGAACTCATGTGTAATACCTTTTGTATATATATATATATATATATATATAAACAAGAAAGGAATTTCCTTGATTGTTTTTCTTTGCCTTCAGTTTTTCTTCAATGTTTGCTCAATTTTTTATGCTATAACCTTTGAGCATTGGTTCAAATTCGGGGTTGAGTAAATCCTCAGGTTTTGTGTTTGATCAACGATCTATAACAGGTTACCACTTGAGGTTCGGTTGTTGAGATAATCTTTTATTTGGTTCGATGTTAATTCGGGGTGAACGGACTTTTGGGTCCGAGATATATAAGGTCTCGAGCATGGTGTGCTTCGGTCTTTATGCTCTTGGCCCCTGGGTTTAATATTGGCCTTTAAGATCTTTTAGGTTGGCCCTTAGGCTCTTTAGGAAGGGCCCTTAGGCTCTTTTAGGTTGGCCCTTAGGCTCTTTAGGTAGGTCCCTTAGGCTCTTTTAGGTTGGCCCTTAGGCTCTAAAATATCAGCCCTTAGGCTCTTTAGATTGGCTCTTAGGCTCTTTTAGGCAGGGCCAATTCGGCCTCTAAAATGGCTATAATTTTCCCCTCTTTCTGGCTAAAGAATTAGTGGAATTTTTGGTATGCCTTAGCATGTATGCTTTGTGTTCATGTTTCATTTTTCGGATGTTCGATTGATTGGAACCTCGTTTGTAAGTTGATATATAATGATAGTTGAATACCTCTCGAGATTTTTTCAAAGGCTGGTATTATCGAAGCCTCCACATTATTCGAGGGATGATTTTATCGAAGCCCTTTATAGTTTGCTTTTGCCAAGGGTAGCGTGGTTTAACTGGTTTTTCGAAGTATTTCAAGGCCTTTATTTTTATGGCGGAATTCGGACGTCTCCAAGTCACATTATTTCGGCCGTAGATATGACCACAGCCTTTTATATGGTTGTAGCCTTTAGTCCCTCAGTGTGGTGGCCTTGATATCAAGGGGATGCCTCTTTGAGGTCTTATGAGTTCGAGTATGCCTCATTGAGGTCTTATGAATTCGAGCATGCCCTTTTGAGGTCTTATAGGTTTGAGTGTTTGATGACTCGATATGCTCACTATAGATGACAGTCCCCGAGTATTCGGATGCATTTGAGGTTTTGGCCCTTGAACCGTTTCACGTAGAAATATAAATGCAAAAATGGTAGACTTATTTGGGGCACAAAGTGTTTTGATATAATGACAGTGCTTTTTTTAATGATTGATACATGCGTACATGTTTTGTCGTTGAGGGCTCGACTACTTTATATGGACACGGTTCATTTGACCGTTTGGCCCATTACATCGTTTTCCTATCGATGCCCTCTTGACACGAATTGTTTTCTTTCGAAAATGTAACCTCTGAGGGTGATGCCCCCAGTATTCGAGGTTGATTGACTAGAAGCCTTGAATACTTGTTGAGTTTTCCTTAGGTAGCATATAGGTGTTGCCTCATTAAAAACCTTGCCGGTAAAACTCATTTGGGATAAAACTCATTCTAAGGGAAAAAGAGAGCAACGCATGCTTTAAAACCCAAGGTCTTCGAGCTGAAGGGTGCTTCGATATCTCCAATCAGACACCTTTACGGGGTTAGTATGAAATATAAGTGAAAAGGGGAGAAGGTCATACCTCAACAGTAATAGCTTTTGAGCAATGATATATTCCAATTGTTTGGTACTTTCTCGCCTTCCGTCGTTCTAAGTTTGTAGGATTATTTTCCCACAACTCTGAGACACGGTACGGTCCTTCCCAATTGGGGCCTAATTTCCCTTCATTTGGGTCTCGAATATTGAGGGTGACTTTCCTTAGAAATAAGTCCCCGACTCTGAAGTAGTGAAGGTTCGTCCTTCTATTGTAGTACCTCTCGATCCTTTGTTTTTGAGCACCATTTGAACTAATGCGGCTTCATGTTTTTCATCTAGTAGCTCAAGGGAAGTGTTCATGGCCTCGTTGTTTGAATCCTCGGTGGTATGCTGAAACCTGACGCTCGGTTCCCCAACCTCGACTGGGATTAATGCCTCGGACCCGTACACCAAAGAAAATGGGGTCTCCCCCGTGCTTGACTTCGACGTCGTTCGATATGCCCATAGCACCTCGGGCAATACTTCTCTCCATTTCCCTTTCGCATCATCTAACCTCTTCTTTAAGTTTTGGATGATGGTTTTATTTGTGGACTCGGCCTGACCATTTGCACTTGGGTGATAAGGTGCTGATAGAATACTTTTGATTTTATGGTCTTCGAGGAATTTTGTTACTTTGCTGCCGATGAACTGCTTCCCATTGCCGCATGCTATCTTGGCGGGTATCCCGAACTGGCATAATGTGGTCCCATATGAATTCAATGACTTCTTTTTCTCTTATCTTCTTGAAGGCCTGCGCTTCTAACCATTTCCAGAAGTAGTCAGTCATAAACAAAATAAACCTAGCTTTACCTAGCGTCGTTGGTAGGGGGCCGACGATGTCCATCCCTCATTTCATGAATGGCCACGGGGATAGAACCGAATGGAGTTGTTCACCGGGCTGATGGATCATTGGTGCGAACCTTTGACATTTATCAGACTTTCGAACGAACTCCTTAGTATCTTTTTCCATGCTATCCCAGTAATACCCCGCTCTAATCACCTTTCGAACCAAGGAATCGACACCGAGTGGTTTCTACAAGTGCTTTCGTGGATTTCTCGTAGTATGTAATCAGTGTCCCCCGGTCCCAAGCATACTGCCAATGGTCCGTTGAAGGTCTTTCTATATAATGTTCCATTTTCATCGAGTGAGAATTGAGTTGCTTTGGCTCAGAGGGCCCTCGATTCTTTTGGGTCCGAGGGGAGCTTCCCATGCTTCAAGTATTCGACGTACTTATTCCTCCAATCCTATGTTAGACTTGTTGAGTTGATTTCCGCATGGCCTTCTTCGACTACTGACCTCGATAATTAGACGAAAATCCCCGGGACGATATCATCTTCTTCGACTTATGAACCCAGATTTGCAAAAGTGTCGGCCTCGCTATTATTGTCGAGGTACATGGACCAGTGTCCACTCTTTGAAGCGATGCAACGTCACTTGAATTTTGTCTAAGTACCTTTGCATTCTATCTTATCGGACCTCGAAGCTCCCGTTTACTTGGTTTACTACCAAAAGAGATTCGCACTTTGCCTTGATGACCTCTGCTCCCAGGCCTTTGGCTAGTTCGGGACCTGCAATCATGGCCTCATACTCGGCCTCATTGTTAGTCAATTTCTAAGTTTTTATAGATTGTCTAATGGTGCCGCCCATAGGCGGTTTCAGAACTATACCGAGCCCGGACCCTTTCACATTTGAGGCACCGCCTATGAAGAGGGTCCATACCCCCGATGATGTGCCCGTTTTTAGCAAGAGTTCCTTTTCTACTTCGGGAACGAGGGCAAGCGTGAAATCGGCCACGAAGTCTGCCAAAATTTGAGACTTGATGGCTGTTCGGGGTTGATATTTGATATCATATCCCCCAAGCTTGATGGCCCATTTGGCCAATCGGCCCGATAATTCGGGCTTATGCAAGATATTTCAAAGTGGATATGTAGTCAATACACATATATGATGGCATTGAAAGTATGGTTTTAATTTTCTAGATGCACTCACTAATGCAAGAGCTAACTTTTCTAAATATGGGTACCTGGTTTTGGCATCTTCTAGGGTCCGACTTACATAATAGACAGGAAGTTGCGACCTTGCTCTTCTTGAACCAACACGCCACTTACCGCTACCTCGGACACGACTAAATACAAATATAGTGTTTCATCCTTCTTCGGAGTATGAAGCAAGGGCGGGCTCAAGAGATACCGTTTTAATTCTTCCAAGGCTTGTTGACACTCCAGAGTCCATGCGAAGTTGTTTTTCTTCTTGAGTAGAGAGAAGAAATCATGGCTCCGATCTGAAAACCTCGAGATAAACCGGCCTAGGGCAGCTATCCTTCCAGTTAGCCGTTGCACGACTTTCACATTGTTTACGATGATGATTTCTTCGATGACTTTGATTTTATCGGGGTTGATATCGATCCCCCTATTCGACACCATGAAGCCTAAGAACTTGCCCGATTCGACTCCGAAAGAGCACTTCTCGGGGTTGAGTTTCATGTTGTACTTCCTTAAGATATTGAAAGTTGCCTGCAAATGAGTCAAATGGTCCTCCGCGCGCAGGGACTTAACTAGAATGTCATCAATATAAACTTCCATAGATTTTCCTATTTGGTGTTCTAACATTTTATTAACTAAGCGTTGATATGTATCTCCTGCATTTTTATCCCGAATACTTCGTGATAAACGAAGTCTTTTTCTGGTCCTCCGGGTTCATTTGAATTTGATTGTACCCGGAGTAGGCATCGAGAAAAGTAAGGATCTCGTGGCCATCCATAGCATCGATCAGACGGTCGATGTTAGGCAGTGGGAAGGAATCTTTAGGGCATTCTTTGTTCAAATCTTTGTAGTCTACACACATTCTAAGTTTATTTCCTTTTTTTGGGACTACCATTGCGTTAGCTAGCCATTCGGGATATTTTACTTCCCTAATGGATCCTATTTTGAGAATTTTGGTTACCTCACCTTTGATGAAGGCATGTTTTACCTCGAACTGAGGTCTCCTCTTTTGCTTCACCGATTTTAATCTTGGATCGACACTTAGTCTATAGGTGGTTATCTCCTGTGGGATCCCTGTCATATCTAAGTGGGACCAAGCAAATCAATAAATGTTATCAATAAGGAATTGAATGAGTTTTTCCCTGCCAGGTATAACTTTTGTTCTGCCAGATGCTTGACTAATACCACCTGATCGAGCTCCTCGATAGTGGACTTCGTCGCATCTGACTCCTCGGGGGCAACGAAGTCTCGAGGGGTAAGGAAATCTTCTTCGTCCTCGATCATCTGATCCTCGATCACCTGTTCCTCAGGCTCAATCGAGGACACAAGCTGTGATTGCTATTTGGCTACCTGCTTGTCCTTCGACTTTTCCGATGTAGAGTGTGTCGATATTGGTTCCAAGTGCACTGCGAACATCTCTTTGGTTGCATGCTGCTCTCCATATATTGTTTTCATGCCATCCTTTGTTGGGAACTTCATCATTTGATGAAGGGTTGATGGCACTGCCCTCATGATATGGATCCATGGTCTTCTAAGTAGAGCATTATACCTCATGTCACCTTCGATGACATGGAATTTGGTGTCTTGTATGGTTCCGGCCACGTTTATGGGGAGGGTGATTTCTCCCTTCGTTATTTCACTCGCTATGTTGAATCCATTCAAGACTCGAGAGGTGGGTATGATTTGGTCGAGCAGCCCGAGATGCTCCACGACCCTTGATCTGATTATATTTGTTGAGCTGCCTAGATCCACGAGAACACGTTTAACTTGAACTTTATTTAAAATGATAAAAATTACCATTGCATCATTGTGAGGCTGAGATAAGGCCTCGATGTGTTCCTCGCTGAATTTGAGAGTGTCCTATGGCATGTAGTCCCGAGTCTGTTTCTCCCTTGTTATAGATACTTTGGTACGTTTGAATATGGGCCCCTGTGGGGCATCGAATCCACCGTTGATCATGTGAATGACATGTTGGGGCTCTTCAGGTTCATTTTTCTTGTTTACATCTCTTTCTCGAAAATGGTTCTTGGCTCGGTCGCTGAGAAATTCTCGAAAGTGCCCTTCGTTGAGCAATCGGTCTACCTCTTCTCTAAGATGCAAGAAGTTCTCGGTCCTATAACCATGAGTACCATGATAATTGCACATTAAATTAGGGTTCCTCTGAGAAGGATTGGTCTGTATGGGCTTGGGCCATCTGGTGTCTCTAATTTTGCCAGTGGCTGAAACGATGCCTGAGGCATCAACGCTGAAGTTGTATTCTGATAATCTGGGTGCCTCCACCAGCCCTGAGTGCCTACCGAACCCGGTCTTGCTCATGAGTCCCCGAGAATTCTGACCTCGATCTGCTCTTCGATCATTTCGGTGTATGTTGCGCCTTGAAGTGTTCCTTTTGTCTTCGGTGTATGGCTGATATCTTTCCTTGTTAGGCCTTGGATCCCTGTCTGCATCTCTCGACTCCTTTGCTGGTAGCCTGCTTGGATAAAATGAGCCCGAGGGGGCTCCCAACTGGTCATCCTCGACCCTAATTTTTGACAGGTACCTGTTGTGCACATCTGCCCAGGTTACGGCGGGATACTTGATCAAGTTCTGCTTCAACTGCCTCAAAGCTATCGAACTTTGTTCATTTAGCCCCTGAGTGAAGGCTTGGACGGCCCAGTCATTGGAGACTGGTGGTAACTCCATTCGTTCCAACTGGAAACGGGACAAATTGCCACAACATCTCGTTCTCCCTTTTCTTGATTTTGAATACATCTGACTTCCTTGTTGCAACCTTTATGTCACCAGTATGTGCCTTTACAAATGAGTCTTCCAACATGGCAAATGAATCGATAGAGTTCGGGGCAGGTTATGGTACCACATCATTGCCCCCTTGGACAAAGTTTCCCCAAATTTCTTCAGTAGTACAGACTCGATCTCGTCGTCCTTCAAATCATTCCCTTTTATACCACAAGTATATGTAGTGATGTGCTTGTTGGGATTGGTGGTACCATTGTATTTCGAGATGTCTGGCATCCAAGACTCTTCGGAATGGGTTTCGTATCCGCACTCGAGGGGCATGGTTTTGTACAAACTTCATCGAATCCAGTCTTTTCAAAATCGGATGTTCTCCCGGTATGTGGTCGACCCTCGAGTTGTAGGCTTCCACTTTCTTATCGTTGTCCTCAATCCTTTTTTCTCTCGACTCGATCCTCTTAGTGAGTTCCTCGAGAATTTTCATGATGATAGGGCCAGTTCGCGACCCATTGTTGCTTGATCTCTTAGGGGTTGGTTCAACTCGAAGAGTTATTCTTGGTCATGCTACGCTCAGAGTCTTTTGCTAACTCTGCAACTGAGTGATAACAACTTGTTGTGCTTGCAATATTTCAAAAATTACTTGTAGACTGAATTCTCTTTCTTCTCGAGCATGTGTCCTTTGTGCATCAGGTTGGTCCCCTCCGCATATACTTCCTTCAATATCAATGCCCAAGTCGAAGTGCAAAGCAATGTGTGAACCAACGTCGACAGGGTTTGGTGCTGGTGCTACCCCAGGGTTAAGCGGTGGCACACCGGTCCCCAAAGTTGTTGCATTGTTTTCTCCATGGAATCTGAGGTCGTCGTTTTCATGTACTGGTGCGTTTGTTGAGTTAGACAATTTTAATCCTGAAATCAAAGAATCTTGGACAAGAAAAAGTGTGAAGAATAATGTGTGTTATCGGAAAACTAGGACTAGAATAATCACTATTATCTTTAGCCCCACAGTGGGCGCCAAACTGTTTACCTCGAAAATAGTAATAACAATTATATTTGATTTGTGGTTCTAAAAATATGTGATTTATTCCAATACTAGTAAATAGACAAGAAATAGTAAGTATGAATGAGAAGAAATGATGAACCAAACCAGTGTTGTCAAAGGAATAGGGACCTCGAGTTCGATAGCCTCGGGGGTCTCGAGGTGAGTTAAGGGCAATAAAGCATGAACAATAAAGTTGAAGAACAATTGTTGAGCACAATGAACGAGAAAAGCATAATAAAATGTTCTATTGTAGTGAATGATCCTTACAAATGATTGGGGTGCCCTTTATATAGGAGGGAAAAATTCTGATATGGTACATTTCTAATTATGACAAAGAATTCTATTGGTACAGCTATAAAACAACCTAGTACGGACTTGTACTAGCTCGTACAAATCTTGTCCCATATTTACGTCCTGATCCACGTGTCCTTGGGAGATTCCTGCTTTTTCTTGAGTGTCATTGAAATTATACTGTCTTGAGGTAGACCGTACCAAGCTCTCGATTTTCTTCCCGAGGTGCACACGTCTCGGCCAGACTTGATTCTTACTTCGATTTTCCCGAACTCGAGCTCTCCGATTTCGACCGTATACACTTTGTTAATGCATGGAAGTTGTAAAAGATATTTTGTTGTCCTTGTTTGTTAAACCGATGCAAATACTACAAAAGATTTTAAATCATTCTCGCCGTATATGTTCGTATAACCATTTGGACTATCTTACCTGATTTAATCATTTTTTTCCTTTTAAGTCTCTTACCTATCAATTGAACTGCTAACCCGTTTGACCAAGCTTAAAAATTAATTTATTTTAATAAGTATTTTTTCTCATACTTTTGGCTTGAAACAGTTTGTGTTTGCCTAATTAATTTGAAAAACACTTCTGAGCAGCAATTAGTGTTTGGCCAAGTTTTAAAAAGTTACTTATAAGTATATATTTTCTCAAAAGTTCTTTTGAAAAAATTACTTTTGGAGAGAAGATACTCTTTTTTGCTTCTCCAAAACTGATTCTGCTTCTTCTCAAAAGCACTTTTTTTCTTTTCAAAAGCTTGGCCAAACACCTTAATTTTAGAAAAAGATATTTTTTAGCAAAAAAAAAAAGGGGGGGCTTTTGCCTCAAAAGAAGCTTGGTCAAACATGCTATACATAACCCGAAGCAAAATGATGAGTTCCCCAACTACAACTGAACCAGAAGTACACAAACAATCATGCTAAGGACCGATATTTATGGATTAACAAGTATTTATTTTGTCCTAAAATTTTAAATTTTAAATTTTAAATTTCGGGATAATGCCTTGAAAATTTAAACTTAAAAATTGAAAATATGATCCATTGAGTAATTCCTAAATAATACTCCCTCCATTCATTTTTACTTGTCCACTATGAACTTTGCACATCCCTTAAAAAATAATAAATGGAGTGCATAATTTACCCTGATACTCATATTAATTGATGCATATTTTTAATGAATTTGAGAAAATAATTTGAAATGAGTAATTAATACTATGGTATAATAAGAAAAAAAAAATTAACTTCTCTTAATATGCTAAAAGTGACAAGTAAAAATGAAAATATATTATTGGACAAGTAAAAGTGGACGGAGGGAGTAACAATTTTGAATGGCTACTTTTTGTCATTTCTACTATTGTGTTTAGGCAGTTAGCCCATTCCCTTTTGATTCTTATTTATAGCCTGTTTGGCCAAGTTACAAAAATCAGTTTATTTTGTTAAGTGTTTTTTCTAAAAGTGCTTTTAGTGAGAAGTAATTTGTATTGGCTAATTAATTTGAAAAGCACTTCTGAGCAGCAATTAGTATTTGGTCATGTTTTAAAAACTGCTTCTAAGTATATTTTGCTCTATTGGGCTTTCACTATAGGAGGCAAAATGGAGATTTTTACATTCTTGCTCCCTTTTTAAAAAATATTCTCATAAATGATAGTAGGCTTTATTTCCAAAAACATCACATATATTTTTTTATTTTTTTAGCACTTTCATATTGATAACTCCATTAACTAATGAATCCCTCTACGTTAATACATTTTTACTACATTTCCTTTTCCCTCACTCTTCCATAAATTATTTTCTCTTCCATAAATAATACTTACCCAAATATATCAAAGATTCTAAAAAAAGAATATCACGGAAATAATTCCCTCCGCACAATGAGAATTTTAGTATTTTTTTTCTTTTTTGAGTTTTAAACTTTTTTCTGAACAATTTTATTTTAACTCAAAATATATCTTTAATATATTTCAAGTATACTATATTGTGATAATTTACAATGTTAATATTCCACCAATATGTCATATATATTTTTATATATATATATTTATACCACATATATAACTTATATATATACATCATAATATATTATTATATTGATGTTATTCAAAGTATATTGCTAGCATATACCTTACATAAAATTTGATCTAAAATACTTACATGCCACTAATATGTATAGAAGAAAAAAAGCACATATATTGTTTATATATGGATAATTTATACAAATATGCATGTTATATTACTGCAAATTGGCATATTAATAATATCTATTTAAATATAAATAAGTGTATAAATTATAACACATGCATATATACATAATTTTTCCTAAAAAAACACATGATATATAATATACCACAAACATACATTATATTTTTTTCACGAAATATATTTACTTTATTTCCTTGGAATATACAAATCTATAATTTTGCTAGGATTAAGTTGAATAAAACGATCAATGCATAGAAAGGAAAAAAATTATTATGGAATGGATCGATGATATATATTTAAATATAAAGATGTATATAAATAACATATGCATATACACATGAATTTTTCTAAAAGAATACATGATTTATATTGTATATATACAACAATATACATTATATTTTTCATGAAATATATTATTTTATTTCATCAAAATATAAAGATGTATAATTTGACTACATTACATTATATAAAAAGGTCCATGTATGGAAAGGAAAAAATCAGCTATGGAATGGATTGGTTTCTAACTAAAACATAAAACATGTTATGGAATGGAGAGAAAAAATAGGAAAAGATATTCTAGTACTGCCTTTTTAAGCAGCTTGATTCTTACTGATCTAAGTCTGCTATATGTGTAAATATTCTACTTCCATATTTGTTAATCATTAATTAATGTTAATCTTTTGTATTATATTTTTAATAGTGTGCTATTAATGAAAGTAGCCCGGAAAATTTCCTATTTAGAAAGGAGCGGGAGATTTGCATCTATACCCGCTTTTTGGGTCACATTTTAACTTATACCCGCTTTGCAAAAAAAATTGCAAGCGTACCCACTTTTCGCGTAAACTTCAGGCATACGGGCCTGAAGTAGCAAAGGCAATCACACAAACTTCGGCATTCTAGTAGACGGGCCTGAAGTTGTTTGTAATTGTTGAACTTAAGCATTCTACTAGCTGAAGGTATGTTATCTATTTGTTGTACTTCAGCATGTTTTAGCTGAAGTTTTGTCCTGGATTCAATAGTTTTGTCGTAAAGCTTTTTCAAAAACTTCAGCAGAAGATGTTGAAGTTATTTAGTTCATTTGTAAAAACTTCAGCACTAAATAAGCTGAAGTTTTTGTCTTACAGTCGTACTAGCTGAAGTTTTATTCTCTATTTGCTGAACTTTAGCATATTTTAGCTGAAGTTTTTCGCGTAAACTTAATGTTCGCTGAAGTTTTTTTTTTTAATTGCTGAACTTAAGCATTCTACTTGCTGAAGTTTTGTTCTCTATTTGCTGAACTTAGCATGTTCTAGCTGAAGTTTTATTCTTGTAAATAAAAATTTAAAATCAAAAGTGCCATAATAGTTCCACTTTCAAAGCTTAGGGTAAGAATTGCATCAATAAAACTGCAATCAGCTTGCTGTTTGATATTCCATTCCTGGATCAATCTGAATTCATTGCAAATATAATAAATACAGACAATGAATTATAAATAGATGAAGAAAAGTTCTAAAATGCTGTTTCAACAAAAATGGCAGTCACTATGAGCAAATCAGCAGTAAAATATACTACAAATTGCAAAAAATGAAGAGTAGAAAAGAAAGGAGGAAAAAAGGAGCGCATAGGTAGCAGGAAGAAGGAGGCGTTTGAAGTTGTAAAAATTAGGGTATAGATTAAAGAATTTTAAAAATATGGGTATAAGTTAAATGGAGGAGACCAAAATAGGACGCCCCGTGCAATTTTTACGAAAGAAGCTTGTACTTTCTCTATTGGGCTTTTACGTGTTCTACTTTTGGGCTCTAGGAGATGGACAATGTTCTTCCTTCACAAATGAAGGTATCTTTACATAAATAGTCTACTGCATTCACCCATTTAGTACTCCATTTACTTTTCCCAGAATTGAAAATGAGATGAGATCTGCATTTTTTCCTGGCTGCTGTGCTCTAAAAACCAAAATTGTACAATATCAGCAACTTATTGGGAAATGTTTAATAAGGCAGATCAGGAACAAGTAATGACTATAAGTGTCGCCACTATTCCCTCTTCATATAAAACTAACAATGTCAAAGTTAGAAATTTCTTGCAGTAGCCAAGAGATTATAATTCAAAATATTTCTGAGAAATGTATATTTTTTAGCCGCTTCCAAAAATAATAGCCGGCAAAATATATGATGTGTGTATACATATTTTATACACTTATTGATAAATGAATGCAATTAATTTCAACTGACCGGGCAATTTTGTATTTTGCCGAATATTCTACTTAAAAAATTGAAATGTCAGGAATCTTTTTTTTTTTTTTTTTTGTTGTGAAATGGATGATGTGGCTCAAAATATTTTTTACGTCATATGTTCAAATCTCAAATATAATTATAGCATTTCTTTGAATCCCCTAGACAGCGTGTCCATCGTTGAGATGGTATAGTCAAGCCTCGACGTTTCGATCCAGAACAAATCAATGAAGCCAACTCCATACTATTGAATATGGAATTTGAAAGGTCAATCTTCCTGCCCAAAAAATAGAAAATCGGGTGCATTGGTGTTGGGGGACAGCGATGGAAAAGTATTCAAATTCGTCCATCATCAAATCCTAGTTCAGAAGAAAAATCAAAGGTTTAATATTGGACGTGACTACAATGAGGCAACTTTAGTTCATCACCACGTCATATTTTTGATATATAACATGCCTCATAGAGATTAGAGTGGAAGAAGCAAAATAACCAAACTTCAAAGTAAGAAAAGTAAAGAAGATGAAATACGATCCAATAAAGCTATGAAATACAGCATTTCGAATCCAACTAATTTTGATTTGACATCAAAACTCAAAAACTACCAATACTCCTAATATATAATTAGTTAAAGAGAGAAGGAGAAGTCAACATAGTATATTTCTTAGAAGAAAAAAGCTTTAAAGGTAGAAAAATCAAAAGGCCTCTACTATTAGTTATAATCAAGTGATGATTGTTTGCGCACGATTGATGAAAAAAAGAGACCTTTCAACCACACCAAGTGTAGTGTACGAGAGAGTGACCTAAAGCATCACCAAATAAGTTTTGTTTTTGTTAGAAACCTTAAATTACTAGGCAAAGCATGCAAGTGGACACTATCAAAAACAAAAAGTGCTTTTGTCCCCCAAGGAAATTCAATAGTAATAATGATGTTAAAGCCCTTTGAGCTAGAGTACTATTTGGGAACATTAATGGGCAATTAGACAAAAATGCACACATCAATCTAAGGGGTAGGGTCTTATGTTGATTCTCTCACCTTTTAAATCATGAAATCCACTTCTTCTATTTCTTTATTGACCTCTTCTCAATTGCGATAAGGATTTCTGAAATATTATATTCCTTAACTTTTACTAAACAAAAATATTGTAAGAGTTAATCACTAACTTCTGTTTATTTTATTTGTAATTTCGTAATATAGATGTCTTGCTAATCAAACGAGTCTATGCGTATATCTAATCAGAAGGAGAGATTTATGGATAAGAAGCAGATTAAAATAACTATGTCATTAATTGTGTGACGAGTGTCATGTGTAATCCTTCCTAATCTACTAGGAGTATATAGTATATGACCTTTTCAACCAAATATTTTCTTAGAGCAATTTCATATTGCAACTTGGAGTATAGTGTTGAGTCCGTTGATAACAGCCACAAACTTGCACGAAAAAGTATCATTTTTTATTAATTTAAAAAATTGTATAGGCATCGTTGGCAAATTGTGGCTGGACGAACGATAGACTTTTGCACAAAATTACACCGTATAGTTTCACTTATTTATTCATCAAAATGTATTAGTATATTTCAGCATTAGAATCCAAGACACTGAGAATATATGCAAGTAGATGCATTGGCTATTTGGAGGTGATTGGGCGATAGCAGTTAGGCTTATCCTACTCGTAAATTGATGCATGTTAGAACCTCAAGATCTCCCTACTACATTGACAATATTTTATGTTTTGAGCATCTATTACGTGAGTAAAGCTGATTTTCGTCTGATGCCTAAAGATAGGCAACACACACCCGAGTCTCAGTGTCATAAACGAATTGCTTATTCTTTTCAGTTTTTATTCTAATTTGTTATAAAATATTAAATTATGGTGGATGTTCATAACAACGAAAGGAATAGTACCCAGTATTATTCTCCATTATCTCCATAACTTCCATTACTCTGATACTTATGGAGTTGTTGTCACACCTTTTTTCCAAGGAGGATAAGGAGTTTTTCCAATTTAAGTGACACTAATCGAAATGAGATTATTTATTTATCAGAGTCGCCACTTGGGATAATTTATGGTGTCCCAAGTCATCGGTTTATTTTAAATCTCAAATCGAGGAAATTTGACTCTATTTTTGGTCCGCGAACACAGAAGACCAGGTAAGGAATTCTGTTAACCCGGGAGAAGATCTTGTCACGACCCAAATTCTTACCCACGGGATCGTGATGACGCCTAACACCAGATTTTCTAGGCAAGCCAATGTTAGAACTTAACTAACCATTTTCTTTTGACAATTTGCTTAAACACAATAGAACAATTCATAAAGAGGAAATCTAATATTTTTCAATAAATGTAATCAGGAATGATATTCGATATGATGAAACGAACCACGAACTAAAATCAACTATATAACTACCTAATGTCTGGTGTCACAATTCACGAACTACTAATGAATACTACAAGTATTTGGATGTAAAGAAAAAATATCTCTGTTTTGAATGAAATAAAACAGCAACTAAATAGTGTAGAGAAGACTCTAGGAGTCTACGAATGCCAGCAGATCTACCTCTTGCCTCCCTTAAAATGCACAACTATGTCTCGAACTTAACACTGGTCAGTACCTGGATCTATACAAGAAGTGCAGAGTGCAGTATCAGTACAACCGACCATATGTACTGAGTAAGTGTCGAGCCTAACCTCGGCGAAGTAGTGACGAGGCTACATCGGGGCATTAACAAATATAACTTGTGAACAATATATAATAAAGCAAGAAGGAAATTCTAAACTAAGCAAAACAATCATCTGTATCAATGAATAAAAAATAACTCAGCCACTTTTTCCAGCCCTCAGCTATAACCAATTCTCACATAAGTTTCCAAATTTCAAAATTCCACTTTGAAACAACCGTAAGTACATAATATGATAAACAGTAAAGTAAAACAGTAAGTTTTCAAATTCTTGTGTTTAAAAATCAATAAAACATAAATGCCCTCCCTTATTGCTCCTTGTTGCAGCGCGCAACCCGCTCCCACTTGTCCACCCTTATTGCTCATCCCTATATATATCACCCTTATTTCTCCTGTTGCGGTGTGCAACCTGATCCCACCTGTCCACCTGTATCACTCCTTGTTGCGGCGTGCAATCCTCTCCCACCAGATGATCACATCTCTTTATAAAAAAGGATTTTCACAATTTAAGTCAAAGCTTTTCACAATATTGTTACATCTCGCGTTTTTCGTACACTAAAAGTTTCGTCTTCAGCTAATTGACGTAGACTGGGGGTGAGATTATCTTGAGGTTAACATATTTCTTCTATTTATAACAAGCGATAAATAAGTGTCATGAAGGATAAAAGGTATACGAATTAAAGAAAACGAGCTTCGTTGAAAGTGGCCAATTCGGGATAAAATACGGGCCGAACAATAATAAATCGATATCGGAAGATCAGGCCCATCACTTCTTCTTGACTTCGATGGTTTTCCTGCAGCGGCTGTCACTCCTATAGGATCAGGATACTTTTTTTACGTATTACGAGAAGGTCGTTGAAGTAGGATTGCTAGTGGGATAGAAAGGCTGGTCTTGAAGAGCCTAGGTCCACTCATGACTTAGTGTGGAAGACCGGCTCTCCTCTTTCAACAATGTTCTAAGAGTGGGCTCGTACTGCAGCGCAAGCGGAAGAAAACGTAAGGTCGCGTGTTAGCACTCCTGCAAGAAAACGGATGCGCCACCCGATATTTATAGACTAGTACCATATGACTGTGATAAAATAATGTATAAAGTATATTAAAAATAAGTAAAATTTTAAATAATTTGAGGCAATTTTTAAATTATGCGGGTAATTGGTTAATTACCGGGTAACGGGACATTACCCAATTAACTAATAAGTGGACAAAAATTTATAAAATACACCCCCAAAAAAATGTGACAAGAGGCCACAAATTTAGAGAATGACTAAGTAGTCATATAGTTCTAGGTGGCTATCTAGGATTTATTGGAATTAATAACTAAAGACTTATGATAAGGTGGCTACCTAATGTTAATAAGAATTTAACAAGTCTTGTTTCATTTTTTTTCAATTTGGACAGAAGAGACAGAACGTCCTTACCAAGATTTCAATTATCATTCTTCCTAGTTTAAAACATTTCTCTGTTCAAGAATTGACCCTTAACTTTAAAAGCACATTCACCATAATAATGGCATTCAACTCTTTTTCTACAAGAAGATTAATAATTAAGGAGAATTGGCAAGATTCTAGTTACTCCGGAGTTCTTAAGTTCTGATGCATTCCAAAGTTCTTTCTTATTTGTAAGCAAGCTTCAAAATAACAGAGTCCAACAACAGCAATTCATTTTGCCTTTCAAGAGCAGAAGATATTAAATCCAACGAATTCTTGCGACAACACAACTCCAATGAGAATCTTTAGAATCGTAGTAACGTAAAATTTTGCCGTTCTAAAGGAGTACGGTGCATTCTTCTTCGAGAAAGTTATACAGAGTTTTCCTACTCCAGCTATGTTAAGGCTATCCCTTCTTTCTTTTGGCATGGTCCAAATTATACTGAAGAAACGAGCAAATACACAGTTTCTATAAATTACTCTATTCATAAAAATAGTAGGGGTGTCTATATTCTTGATTACCCATGAGAATAATTATTATTTTCTGTTCATGGGTCTCAGAATAATACGCAATTGGAAAAGTTTATCCGGAAGGAATATGGAGATTATTACGTACTTTTCATGCATTTCATACATGTGCATTGGCCCATGACCAGATGGCGTTATATATGCGTATATATGTAAATATATGTATATGGGATATGGGACAAGGTTACGGCGTTATATACGCACCACCACCTGATCAACTGGTATATGATGATGATGTTGCCCACAATGGCTGAAATATGATTCAAACGGCGTTATATACGCGTATATATGTATGTATACTCAAACGGCATTATATACGTGTATATATGTATATGGGATATGGGAAAGGTTATGGCATTATATACGCACCACCACCTGATCAGCTAGTATATGATGATGATTTTTCCCACAGTGGCCGATATTATATGATGGGATGCCCTCAGAGGCTGATGATGTTATGGAATATATACCTATGCATGACATGGCATTCATACGCATATGCATGATGCTAAAAGTGATTTATTATTACAGAGTTATCCAGACATACAGGCTGAGTCAATTACTCTATATCTCTTCCATGTCCTTATGTATTTATTTATGTGCCTTAAATACTCAGTACATTATTCGTACTGACATCCCTTTTACCTAGGGACACTGCGTTTTATGCCCGTAGGTGCAAGTAGGCAAACTGACGGTCCCCCTTCTTAGGATCTCTGATCAGCGAGAGTTGGAGTGCTCCACTTGATTCGGAGCTACTTTTGATTTTGATACGATACGTTTGTATATAGATATATATGGGTATGATGTGGCTCAGACCCATCTTTATACATTTATGTTTCTATTAGAAGTCTGTAGACAGTATGTCTAGTTGGATAGTATGTGGCCTTGCCGGCTCGTCCTACGTATGTTGTACGTATATGTATGTATGCCCTTTTGTGCAGATTTCCTTCATGTATAATGTTCTTGTAATTCAGCAGATGTTATTCAGGTTCATATTTTAGACACATGTCTAGGGGTGTTTGACAGATAGGACTCAGGCACCCGTCGCGGCTCATCGGTTTGGGTCGTGACAGAAGTGGTATCAGAGCAGTTCTGTCCTAGGATTGTCTACAGACCGTGTCTAGTGGAGTCTTATTTATGGGCTTGTCGTGCACCACACTTATAGACAGGAGGCTACAGAACATATAGGATGTTATCCTCTCTTCTTATCTTAGATCGTGCGATATAAGAATTTATGTTTCTAACGATGTGTTACGTTTTCAGCGATGCTTCCGAAGACCACAACGGCTAGTATGGGTCAGAAGGCTACGAAGGTGTTAGAAAGAGAGATAAGTTATACTATGGATTCAGAACCATCAGAGATCATGGTTTCTATTGAGGAGGATCCATCCGAGGAGCCATATGAATTGCCCGTTCGTGCTGTTTCGGCCGCTCCGACAGCAGATGTGATGAGAGGAGTTCCGACCTTACTAAGTTCCTTAGTTCCACTATCACAGCCCGTTGATCAGGGTATGAGGGGAGTAGAGCATGGATTGGCACATGCGGGATTCCCTCAGGCTCAAAACTATGTCAAGGTATTTGCGGACACCAGCTCTTCTGAGGTCCCAGATAGCCCATAGTCTTGGGAGTCTGTCAATCAAGGTTCACCAGTGTATGTTATGGGATATGCAGAGGAAGTGGATAGTAGTCGGGCTAAGAGGAGGAAGGTAACTGATAAGGATATAAAGGTTCCACTTCGAAGTGTGTCTGATCGAGGTTCTTATATAGGACGAGGCGAGGACCCTCTACTATAGACTTCCTCCAAGTGTCAGTTTTTGGTTGGTGAAGTTCCACCTCTTCTTGGAATATTACCAACTCAGGGTTTTAAATGTGTTTGGTTGTTTTATGTGAATGTAGGGAGCCCCGTCCTGACTTGTATATATTATGGTTATGCCTACTTAGAAGTTTTGCAGGCAGTATCCTGTATATAGTTTTGGGTATAATATGCCTATGTCTTAGTCAGCCCCTATGTATATAAACCTTTTTTCTAAATTAGTTGTGCAAGTTAAGTCTTAATATTCTTACTTACATATATGGATATTGCCGTAATGGCCCATGACAGACTTAATAATAAACAAGGATAAGGTACGTGGTGTTCGGTTGGGTAGAACTTGATATTATAATGCGTATGGATTATTTGGACTTTGTTATGCTAACATCAAGTATAGGTCAAGGATGGTTTAATTTCAGTCCCCAAGAGAGCCTGTTTTGGAATGGAAAGGTAATACGACATCGCCGAGAGGAAGATTCATTTCCTATCTCAAGGCAAGGAAGATGATCATAAAGGGCTGTATTTATCACTTACTTCAGGTTCAGGATGTGGAAGTGGAGTCACCAACCATCCCGTCTATCCCTGTTCTTAATGAGTTTCTCGATTTTTTCCGATGAGCTTCCAGGTCTTCCGCCAGAGCGAGAAATTGAGTTTTCCATTGACCTACTACAGATACTCACCCAATATCTATTCCTCCCTATAGAATGGCCCCCACAGAGCTGAAAGAGTTGAAAGAACAACAAAAGGACTTGCTTGAAAAAGGTTTTATCAGACCTAGTACGTCACCCTGGGGAGCACCTGTGTTGTTTGTAAGGATGAAAGATGGTTCCTTACGAATGTGTATTGATTATAGGCAACTGAATAAGGTGATGATCAAGAATAAGTACCAGCTCCCGAGGATTGACGATTTATTTGATCAGTTGTAAGGTGCCAAGTGTTTCTCAAAAATAAACTTGAGGTCCGGGTACCATCAGGTAAGGGTTAAGGAGGAAGATATTCCGAAGACAACATTCAGGACCAGATATGGGCACTTTGAGTTTCATGTTATGTCGTTCGGTTTGACCAATGCCCCAGCAGTATTCAAAGATTTGATGAACCGTGTGTTCAGGCCCTTTTTAGATCTGTTCATAATTGTATTTATCGACGATATATTGGTGTATTCTCGTTCAGAGGCTGAGCATGTAGATCATCTGCATACTATGCTCAAAGATCTACAGAAAGGGAAGTTGTATGCAAAATTCTTTAAATGTGAATTCTTGTTGAACTCTGTAGCTTTCCTTGGGCAAATCATTTCGGGTGAAGGCATCCAGGTAGATACACAAAATATTGCGGCAGTAAAGACTTGGCCTAGACCCACAACACTGACGGAGATTCGTAGCTTTCTCGGTTTGATAGGTTATTACAGGAGATTTGTAGAGGGATTTTCTTCCCTTTCAGCACCTTCGACAAAGTTGACTTAGAAGGGAGCAAAGTTTCAATGGAATGATGCTTGCGAACGGAGTTTCCAGGCATTGAAGGACAAATTAACTTCAGCACCGGTTCTAACGCTCCCAGAAGGGATCGATGGTTATGTGATCTATTATGACCCTTCAGGCGTTAGATTGGGTTGTGTGCTGATGCAACATGGTAATGTTGTAGCTTATGCTTCTAGACAACTAGAAAGCACGAGAAGAACTACCCGACCCACGATTTAGAATTAGCTGCGATGATTCATGCACTAAAGATGTGGAGGCACTACTTGTATGGAATTCATGTTGATATCTATACGGATCATAAGAGCCTCCAGTATATCTTCAAGAAAAAGGAATTAAATTTACGTCAAAAGAGATAGTTGGAGCTACTAAAAGACTATGACAGTGATATTTTATAACATCTAGTGAAGGCGAACGTGGTAGCCGACGCCCTCAGCCGTAGATCGATGGGTAGCCTGTCATACTTACAGCCGGAAAAGAGGGGAATAGCCCATAAGTTTCATCATCTACCTAGTCTTGGAGTTCGGTTACTGGACTCAGGTGATATTGGAATTACTATTCAGGATACGACAACATCCTCTTTAGTAACAAAAGCAATGGAACGTCAATACGAGGATCCTGTGTTAGTTCATTATAGGGATACCACCCCTCAAAAGGAGAAGCCGCCGTTTGAAATTACAGAAGATGGGGTCCTTAGATATCGAGATTAGGGACTCAAGTAAGTCTTAGTACAGCATTTCATCCCCAGACAGACGGACAGGCTGAGCGTACTATTCAAACACTGGAGGATATGTTGCGAGCTTGTGTGATAAACTTCAAAGGTAGCTGGGATGATCATCTACCGCTTATTGAGTTCGCATATAATAATAGCTACCATTCCAGCATTCAGATGGCTCCATACGAAGCTCTTTACGGACGAAAGTGTAGGTCACCAATAGGGTGATTCGATGTTGGAGAATCTGGATTACATGGGCCAGACCTGGTTCAGCAAGCCATAGAAAAATTAAAGCTTATCCGGGATCGACTATTGACAGCTCAAAGTCGTCAGAAGTCATATTCGGACGTGCGACGACGAGATTTAGAGTTCGAGGGTGAGGACTGGGTATTCTTAAAAGTGTCACCTATGAAGGGTGTGATGAATTTTGGCAAGAAAGGAAAACTTAGCTCACGATATATTAGGCCTTATAGGATCATTCGGAGAGTTGGCCACGTAGCTTATGAGTTAGAATTTCCCTCAGAGTTGGAGTCTGTCCATCCAGTTTTTCACGTATCTATGTTACGGAAGTGCATTCGCGATCCCACCCGAGTGGTACCCACAGATGATGTACAGATTACAGAGCACTTGTCATATGAGGAAATTCCTGTTGCCATCCTAGACCGACAAATCCGCAAGTTACGGAATAAGGAGGTAGCCTCCGTTAAAGTACTTTGGAGGAAAAACAATGTGGAAGAAATGACTTGGGAGGCCGAGGAAAACATGAAGTCTAGATATCCCTACCTATTTCCTCCTCCAGAGAAAGGTCCGACCGAGACGTTATAATCATAAGGTACGTGTATAAATTCTTGTGTTGGTTATTGTCGTTGGTCATGTAAGGCCATTCTCGTTATTGATAATTGCGGTCCAGTGTTGCATCGGATTATTAAGCTTTTACAGGGAGAGTTGGTAGTAGTGTTGTTACAAAGGCGACCCTGCCAAAGTTATACGGATCACGGAGAGTTGAACATTCGAGGACGAATGTTTCTGAGGGGGGAAAGATGTTACATCTCGCGTTTTTCGTACGCTGAAAGTTTCGTCTTCAGTTAATTGACGCAGACTGGGGGTGAGATTATCTCGAGGTTAACATATTTTTGCTATTTATAACAAGCGATAAATAAGTGTCATGAAGGATAAAGGGTATACGAATTAAAGAAAATGAGCTTCGTTGAAAGTGGCCAATTTGGGATAAAATACGGGCTGAGCAATAATACCCGTTATTTATGGACTAGTACCATATGACCGTGATAATATGATGTATAAAGTATATTAAAAATAAGTAACATTTTAATTAATTTGAGGCAATTTTTAAATTATGCGGGTAACTGGTTAATTACCGGGTAACGGGACATCACCCAGTTAACTAATAAGTGGATAAAAATTTATAAAATATACCCCCAAAAAAACGTGGCAAGAGGCCACAAATTTAGAGAATGACTAAGTAGTCATATAGTCCTAGGTGGCCATCTAGGATTTATTGGAATTAATAATTAAAGACTTATGATAAGGTGGCTACCTAATGTTAATACGAATTTAACAAGTCTTGTTCTATTTTTTTTTTTTTCAATTTGGACAGAAGAGACAGAACGTCCTTACCAAGATTTCAATTATCATTCTTCCTAGTTTAAAACATTTCTCTGTTCAAGAATTGACCCTTAACTTCAAAAGCACATTCACCATAATAATGGCCTTTAACTCTTTTTCTACAAGAAGAGTAATAATTAAGGAGAACTGGCAAGATTCTAGTTACTCCGGAGTTCCTAAGTTCTGATGCATTCCAAAGTTCTTTCTTATTTGTAAGCAAGCTTCAAAATAACAGAGTCCAACAACAACAATTCATTTTGCCTTTCAAGAGCAGAAGCTATTAAATCCAACGAATTCTTGCGACAACACAATTCCAATGAGAATCTTTAGAATCGTAGCAACGTAAAATTTTGCCGTTCTAAAGGAGTACGGTGCAATCTTCTCCGAGAAAGTTATATGGAGTTTTTCCTACTCCAGCTATGTTAAGGCTATCCCTTCTTTCTTTTGGCATGGTCCAAATTATACTGAAGAAACGAGCAAATACGCAGTTTCTATAAATTACTCTATTAATAGAAATAGTAGGGGTGTCTATATTCTTGATTCCTCATGAGAATTATTATTATTTTCTGTTCATGGGTCTCAGAATAATACGCAGTTGGAAAAGTTTATCCGGAAGGAATATGGAGATTATTACGTACTTTTCATGCATTTCATACATGTGCATTGACCCATGACCAGATGGCGTTATATACGTGTATATATATAAATATATGTATATGGGATATGGTAAAAGGTTACGGTGTTATATACGCACCGCCACCTGATCAGCTGGTATATGATGATGATGTTGCCCACAATGGCTGAAATATGATTCAAACGGCGTTATATACGCGTATATATGTATGTATACTCAAACGGCGTTATATACGTATATATATGTATATGGGATATGGGAAAGGTTATGGCATTATATACGCACCACCACCTGATCAGCTGGTATACGATGATGATTTTGCCCACAGTGGCCGATATGATATGATGGGATGCCCTCAGAGGCTGATGATGTTATGAAACATGTACCTATTCACGGCATGACATTCATACGCATATGCATGATGCTAAAAGTGATTTATTATTACAGAGTTATCCAGACATACATGTTGAGTCAATTACTCTATATCTCTTCCATGTCTCTTATGTATTTATTTATGTGCCTTACATACTCAGTACATTATTCGTACTGGCATCTCTTTTGCCTGGGGACTTTGCGTTTCATGCCCGCAGGTGCAAGTAGGCGAACTGATGGTCCCCCTTCTTAGGATCCCTGATCAGCGAGAATTGGAGTGCTCCACTTGATCCGAAGCTACTTTTGATTTTGGTACGATACGTTTGTATATAGATATATATGGGTATGATGTGTCTCAGACCCATCTTTATATAGTTATGTTTCTATTAGAGGTTTGTAGACAGTATGTCTAGTTGGATAGTATGTGGCTTTGCCGGCTTCCAATTTTGAGATGTATAGTTGTCTATAGCAGCCTTGTTGGCTCGTCCTACGTATGTTGTACGTATATGTATGTATGCCTTTTTGTGTAGATTTCCTTCATGTATAATGTTCTCGTAATTCAGCAGATGTTATTCAGGTTCATATTTTAGACACATGTCTAGGGGTGTTTGACAGGTAGGACTCAGGCACCCCTCGCGGCCCATCGGTTTGAGTCGTGACAAATATTTATGTCTCAATAATTGTAAACAGAACAAGTTTCACTTTAAGTAATAGTAAGAGCAGAATATGAAATAATGACAATAAAACAATGAGTATTCCAGCCTTTATTTTATAAATTGTAAAACATGAATATTCTATCTTATTGATCCTTGTTTCAGCGTGCAACCCGATCCCACCTGTCCACCCTTATTGCTCCTCCCTATATATATATATATATA
>MDKI01271416.1:0-34543 GCA_005239505.1 Nicotiana paniculata
TATATATATATATATATATATATATATATATATATATATATATATATATATATATGCATATATGAGCCTCTAATTGTTAGATATATTATAATATTTTTTTGTTCTTTAGGTTTTTGAAAAATTAGGCAGCATTCGGCTGCTACTCAATGATTTCATCAAGTCTGTCTTATAGGCAATAAACACTCAAAAAGATACTAACATTGAAGCTAAGGTTTCATCAAAAGATATTCATTTTGGACAATAATTTTTACCATGTCTATGTTTCTATTATCATTCATAAAGTATATAGCCTAATAAATTATGCTTGCAATTTACTAGTTGTTCTACGAAAAATGATGAGCATTACAAAGAAAAAAATAATCAATACAATCCGGGCAGTAGTGCTAAACTAGTATTGGCCAGCAACAGTAAAACATGTATCTTAATAATTTTAACATAATTGTTAAAATTATATGCTACATTATATTAACATTTTATCAACATATAGCCTAAATTACCAACAAATAATCTGCATTATATTTTCAATTGTTTTCTTACATACAGGAAACATGAATGACATTCAAAATGAATAGAATGTTCCTGTAGGTGTTGACTTATCTTCCCAATTTCAAGGGGCATTGAATAAAGAAATTGCAGGTAAGATTTAATATATTTTATCAACATATTTCACAATATATATTGCATCTGAACTACAAAACTACATTTCAGCAAATTTACTACAATTAAATTATAATTTATCTACAATGTTGTTTTTATTTACTACAAATCATCTACAATTTATTAAGTTTGTAACAGAGAAGGAAACTATGCATGTGGACTCTCCAAAATAGGATGCTAAAGTTGGCATACAGGGAGAGCATTTAAATGAGGAGAATGAGACTACGTATTTGCAATCTCCCATTCAACAAGCAAACATTATACAACAAGGAGACGATTGTTGTGATGATTTCAGTGTTATTATGTATTATAATATAATTGTAGGAAAAAAAAACAGGTTTTATATAAGTTTCAATTTTTTCAAAAGAACTGATGCAACCAACATACAATGTTGTTCTTTTGTTTCAAATTTTGAAGGTGAACCAACCGACTACATAAATGTAGGTGATTCGAACAATGACTCCAGGTCTGAAAAAAGGGAGGTAACACTTGATGATTTTGAGCTGCCAGAGAACTTCTCACAGATTGTTAAGTTCGGCGAGCTTAATGAAGATGAAACAACCCCTGTGCATCAAGGAAGAACAAGGCAACCTGGAAAGCATGCCCGATTCCCCTTTCTCCCTTATTACAATTCTAGGGGAATCGCTTCTGTTGGACCTCCAATTTTCCTCATCAAGCATCCATTTACTGGGGTTATTAGCAACGGTGTTGATCCTGACTTGTTGGAAGAATTCAATAAGTGCTTATACTTTGGTACTGACACGGTTTCAAAGAGGTTAGATTAGACAATTTTTTCATATTATCGAGTGCATACAATTTTGGAATTTCCAATTGAAATTACATAATAATTGTACTTGATATGCGTTTAAATAGGAGCAAGGTGCCTTATTCTTTAAAAGATAACCAGCTAAAGTCGCGATATGAGTTGATAAAAAAGAGTGGTTTTATACTTTGATACATCCCAGGCAAGTCCTCAACAACACTGTACACACATATCCTGGCAGAATTTAATGATTAGCTGTAGTATTCTGTAGTTTTTTTTGTTTGAAAATTGTAGTTAAATTGTATGAAGCATTGCGAAATAATAAAATCTATTTTTCTGCAGTACATTGATGTTATTATATACTATTTGAGGAAGAGATGAAATTATGGTCCTCAAAATAAAACACGATTTACAACCACTAAATGTATGTTCAAGACTAGAATTGAACAAATTTATGAGAGGTATGTTAATGCTCCTGCCGATAAGAAACTTGTTGTTGTCAAATCCCAGGACGTCGTATCAGAATACATATTGGGGTACATGTTACTTGCAAATATTGCATGGAATAAAGTTGATTTTGTGATTATGTCCATAAAATTTGTGGAGAAATTTCATTGGTTGTTAGATGTGTTTGACATTACCGATAAGGTTCTATATGTTTATGATTCTATGGTCTCTTCACGAAATCACAACCTTGTTGAATCCGTTGTCGAAAAGTTTTCTGTTATGATCCCCCTCTACTTGTCATGCACCGGCTTCTATGGGCATACATTGAAAAATGTGTTACTGATCCTCTTGACATTCAGTGGTTGATTGGTGAGATATCCCAACAAAAAGAGGGATGGAGCCTAATATGTCAGCATTAGAGAGTTAACAATTTCAAATTAAGACATTTCATATATTGATCAACATCGTATACGCTATGGAGCCTACTTTAGGATTATGCTAGGAAAAAGTAAGAGCTTGGTGCAATTAGTGAAAGTGAAGTGACCAGCAGATTAGCAAGAAGAAAAGGTGCACCGGCTGTGAACGAGAGAACACGATTCCGGAAAAAGAAGAATTAGTTGCCCTTTTCAGTGGAAAAATTGGAAGTTAAAGTGTTTAGTTGTAGCTGGATTGTAGTAAAATTGTAGATAAATTGTTAACTAAGAACAAGTCAGCTGTAATTTATTTGTAGCAGATTTGTGCAACAATTGTTTTACCTTTTGTTTTGTTATTTTGTCCAGAATTCTACTACTTAGAATAGAAAATATATGTGGCTTTTTTTTTTTATGAAAGTTGTTAGTACTTGATCTCAATATTGTTACGATATAATTTCTTTATAGTTTAACTACAATTATGTCTACAACTACTATACAAAGATACATAATCCATTCAATTTTAAGGAGTGTTATTAGAAAAGGCTGAAAAGTAATAAATAGACTCAGTATTTGAACAAAAAAACTACAAACCAATTGAATTAAGAGTCGAAATCTTTTTATCAAACATTTCATTATAGGAGACAGTCTTTATTCAAATTAGCAACACAACTACACCGCAACTATAATTCTCCAGAACAGAACAAATACAACTTCATATGTATTAAACGATAGATTATCATCAACAGTACTCAGGAAAAAAAATCTTGTGACCGTATCAATTTTTATTTCTTTTTTGGGAGCATTCCTAAAAGATCTTTCGTTATGATCTTCTAGTCCGCAGTTTCCACATGAAACCTCTTACTTCTTGCATTTACTTCATCATATGGTTTGTATCTTTATTTTTGAGGTCTTCCTGGCTGTCTTTCCCCAGTAGGTGGCATTACGACTTCTTCATCTGTATGTTGTGGCACATTTTATTTGCTTTCGTCAAGCAGCAGGTCTACTAGTATTTAAGTCTGCAAAAGGCTCTCCCTCGTGTAATAAGGAGAACAATAGTTTTCATAAGACTCATTCATGTGCCTCAAAGCCGCCAAAACATGTGCACAAGGAAGTTCATCAAGCTGGAATTATCCATAACTACATCTCTTGTTTTGAAGACAAACAATGAAGTACTTCACACCATCTATCACAGTATGGATGTGATCTTTGGAAGCTCTCACCTACAATTTCATTACAAACACACAACAAGTTATCAACAACATATACAAAAAGAAAATAACAGCAATTATACAATAACTTTTCTATAATCAACAGTATATATTTAGTTTGATGGAATCAATGATCTGATGTTATTGTCTATAGCTTACTCTCATCTTCTGTGATAATGTCCTATTGTCCTCCAACTCTTTGTTGTATTTTTTCCCATGGTATGTGAACGTACGCTTTGCATTCAATAACTTTTCATTAGTCCAACGTTCAAGAAGAGTCCTCATGTACTCTAATAGTTCTACTACGGGCAACTCTCTTGCATCTTTTGTTACCACATTCAATGACTCTGCAATGTTTGATGTCATCGTCCACGTTCTGCTCACCGTAGCATGTACCCAAGACTATCTATGATAGCCAATATCGTATAGGTATGCTTTAACACGCGTGTCGATCTCTTCAATATTTGATATTATTTCATTAAATTCATCAAGCGTGTATGATCGTGCCATGGCAAAGCACAATTCACTTAACTTTAGATGATCCTTCTTGAACTTTGACCTTACATTTGTCCAAATATGCCACATGCAAGCATAATGTGGCATGCCGGTATAAACAGTAGATGTTGCCTTCAAGATACTATCATTCCTGTCAGAAGCAACACACATATTTGGTTTTTCACCATATGCATGTTTGAATTGCTCAAAAAACCACCTCCATGATGCGTCATTTACGAATCAACAACAGTGTATGCCAGTGGCAATATTCTACCTATCACACAGGTGGCAAAAAGAAATTCAATTTCTGTAATAAAACTTGAGAGTATAAAAAATACATATTCAAAAACAACTTTACAACAATATTTTTACAATTAATATACAATACCTACTGCATCCATTGTGCTAGCTGTTAGCATGATTCCCCTATATGCCGACTTCAAGAAGGTGCCATCAACTACTAAAACTGGTCTACAATACTCCCAACCCTTGATGGACGTACTAAGTGCAACAAATGCATACAAGAAACAGCCATCTTCAGTCTTCTGCAATTTCACTATCGACCCCGGATAAGTCTTCTCCAGAATATACAAATAACTCGGCAAGCGACTGTAGGAATAAGCATGATGACCTCCGAAAAATTCCAAAGCCTTTTCCGTTGCTCTCCAAGATTTCATGTATGTTAAGTTCACACCATGATCCGACGACATATCATTTTGCATGTCTTTTGGTGTGTATATTGTCTTAGGATCCGCATATTTTGGCATCGCCATGCTGCCAACTACCATGGCAGTATGTTTGCGTTGTATGTATGTGTTGTCCATCAAAGAGCATGTCTGCAAGCTGTTGAATTTTCGAACCTTGAACAATGCTGATTCGTTTACGTTGGTGGACTTGAAGTGCCACGTACAATTTCCCCCAATACATACGAGGCAATAGCTACAAAATAAAAACAATTCAAATGCTGTAATGAAAAAAATAGCTACAAAATCCGAGCCTGTTTGAAGCACAAAATCTTATATTAAATAATTTATATACAATTCATATACAAATAAACTACAAATGATACAAGAATATGAATTTGACAAATGAAATGTTCCTACCTTCTTGCACTAGACATTTTCACCATAAATTAAAACTTATTCATGACAGAACAATGCTTTATTCCACTGACAATTATTTGCTTGTCTTGGTAAACTTGGGCCTACTTCAATAACATTTGATGTATGTTCTGTTATGATGATACTTTCATATTCCACAATTGCCGCAGATGTTGGCCTATCAATCAACTTCACTGTTCATGATACTTCTCCAATTGTGTTACAATTGCTTGACAATCGTACCACGTTAGATATACAATTATCAGATGAACTTGCACTCAATTAAAAGTATCTACAGTTCAGACCTCTGTATATTTATGTGTTCAGTATTTGACAGAATACTTGAAGAGACATAACAGTTGAACTACGTTTGTTATATAGTATTATTGTAGATAAGTTGTAGTAAAATTGTAGAACACGTGAAATTGACAAAACATCAGCACTGAAAAAACAGAGCAACACATGCAATTGTGCTCAAATTAGAGATAATGCAATCCAAATCGAAATCACGTACTGTTATACACAACAGATACATTCCTAAGTTTTTGTTTTCCTTTTTCGTCTCCATATATATACTCGAACACCCATATCGTTCTGAATTTCCATTGGAGGATAATGTTCGTTGACATTGTATTTGATTTCGATTATTTTTGCGGAGGTATCAATCATTAGATGCTCTGCAATTGCAGAATTCAATTGACTATAATTTGAATCTTCATTGACTACAATTCTATCAACATCAAAATCTTTATATCTCCCAACGCTATCCCAATGACCATTTAGCTGAAGCATAATTGCTAATTTTGACATTATGTCGCGAAATTCAAACAATTGTAGCTAATTGTTTGTAATTTTTTTTCAAAACCTTAGTTTATGGAAAACCAAAGGAAATAGAGAAAACCAGAGAATAGAACTTGATTATGGTGCGATGATAATTAGATAAAATCGGCGTAATAACATGATTCTACAAATACATTGGCTTGATTAAGGTGCGATGTTTGCGTCAGTAAAATCTCTAATTGAAATATATACGATCCCAAAATTTCGCGTCTAAATAAGGAAGACTACTGCAGAAAGGATTCTAGTTTAAACAAATGTAAATATTTTGTAGCTAAAACGTGTTTAGGTCGGGTAAATAATTAAACATAGATATTTTGATAATAAAGTTTCAAATAATGTACAGTAACAAAAAAAAAAAAAAAAAACCAAATATGGTCAATACTGGATAGCACATGCATATAACAAATAATGCAATAGAACAATAAAACGATCCCCAATGTATCATGTAGAGTGAAATAACTCCCCAAGCTGGCTCTAATCATTAGGCTAAGACATGATTAACCGTGAGATTTGGAGACATGTATTTTCTCTATACATTATATTATAGTAATACATAGTAGTATATCTCAACCATTCTTCTTCCTCCCTATATTTGCCTACAGAAGCAGAGAGAGATCAAATCCAAGCACACTCTCTCATGGCGAAGCGGTCCTTTTCCCTTTCTCATTTCTCCTCCTTCTTCCTCCCTAGAGGCGACACTCTCTTTTACCTTATTGCCCTTTTCTCCATCCTCTCCCTCCTCCTCCACCACCTCTCCCCCGTCTCCGCCGCCGAGAACCGCCACTTCGAGGGTTTCGACGCCGATGAAGCCGATGACTTCGCCGAACCCATCGACCCAATCATCTCCTCCACCCCACCACCTCCCCTTACCACCACTCTCTCCGTCTCTGACCCTGTTGAATCCCACCACGGCCCTCCTGATCCAGCCCCTCCCGTTACATCTCAGCCGTCCGATCCAAAACCAGCTTCAACATCCTTTGACTACTGGGATGAGGATGAATTTGAAGGTATTCCTCAATCTTTACCCTCTGACTCCCCTTTAATTACTGAATCTGCCACTGCCACTCCCACTACTTCCGATTCCGATCCTAATTTGAAATCTGAACCAGAGCCCGAGCCTGAAAGCCCAAAATCCATATCTTCCTATACTGTTGAGATTGTTTGTGTTTCTTTCTTGATTATGTTTGTAATAAACTATTTTACTGGAAAAAAAGAGAATGAGAACTTAGCATTAGCTTGGGCTAGTAAATTTGCAACAAAAGACTCTATCTTTGAGAAGAATTTTAGCTTATTGGGTGTTGGGGAAACCAATGATTCGCCGTTGTTGTTGAAAGAAGGACAAAATGTGTTCAAATTTTATGCTAGTGGCAGGAGATTTTGCCAGGGTTTGTTGGCTACGATGGAGCTTAAAAGCAGGCATGATTTGATTTCGAGGTTGTATAATATGGTGGTGCCTTGCAAAGATGAGATAACGTTTGAGGTGTATATGAATGATGATGCAATGGACCACGTGGTTCTTGCTGTGGCTAGGAAGAAACTGGCCAAGACGATGCAAAAGGAGATTACGGATCTGCAGAGGTTTGCATCGTTGGTGAGCCCGCCAGGTGGGAGGAAATGGGTTGCTGAAGAGTTGGCTGTTGTCTCCGAGTCGAAGGAGGTGGCTGGGGATATGATCAATGAAACCGTGCTCGATCAGGTTTGTGTCTGAATGCTTTTTTTCTAGCTTGGATATTTTGTTGGTAGAAAAATAATATGAATGTTAGTGAGTTGTGCTAGATTGAAATTTCGTGTTCTTTTGCAAATGTTGAGTTGGAGTATCTAATCTAAGCTCAACTGTCATTCTAGACTGTTATATATTTGCAGTGACTTTGATTCCATTTATATTTTTCTTATATTTTAGCACTTATTGCGAAGCCAGGAAGGCTTCTAAGTTCTAATATAGATATTGGAGCGTGGAATCTCCCGTGCTTAAATGTTAGTACTAACTTTCAGGTTTTGGAGAATTATGGTTTCTAGGAATTTTGACTAGTAAGCTGTTGTCATAAGTGTTATGATTAAGTTGAAGTAATTACGCCTTGTGGAAGTTGGTGATCTACTGAATAGGAATAAGAGTGGGCAATGTTTGGTAGAGTTGCTTAGTGACAATTGAAGGGTAGTTCATGTGAGAAAAGGAGAATTGGAAGGGATTGTTGAGTAGTTCAGTTTGCATGTGAACTGTGAACAGAGCTTCACTTGCTAGAAGAAGCTTAAGATTTGCACCTTTAAGTACCTAACTACTTGTTGATTTTGTGGGTTGAAACTGAAAGTGACAGGAACCTTAACCTCAAGGATTTTTGAAGCAGACAGAATGAAAGTATCTGACCCTACTTGATCCAAAAAAATGAACGATGTTTTGACCCTGCCTACTTAGTTATCTAGTTTAAAAAGTAGGTCAATGAATTTTCTGGTGGTAAATTATACTATCTTCGGCCAAAGAGATTGACCTTGTTTTATATTTATGGAGACGAGGAAAAAAGTATATGAGTAACTGTATTAACTTTATTGGAGACGTTAAGATAGTTAGAAGAAGTGAGAAGGGTATGACAATCTCACCTTTAATTCATAATGATATGACACTATTTGCGGTCCTGTGGGAAGGGAGGAACGGCGGGGGGGAGGGGGGGAGACTAACTGGTTTAGTTTTTGTGTTTGAAGTATTGATGATAACGGGAAGAGAAGTTCCACCCAAAAAGGGCATGATACATTCTTCTCTTTTGTCCAATTTTTGATGGAATATAAAAGTTAATGGTGAGGTGTAACCAACTCATTCACTTCTACTCCACTCATCTTGTACATCGAAATGACTCCTTAGGCTCCACTTTTACTTGTACTCCTTCAGTCTCTCCTCTTTTTATCCAAGCAAACAGCTTAAAGTAGTGTCATTATCAATTAACTTGGCTTTCTGAGATGTCGACGTTTTTTCCATTTGAGGAATAGAATGTTCTCTTTGGAGCATGCTAAGTAGAAAGTTGGTCAGGCAAAATGGGGGTGATGAAGTATGAGGTAAAAATCTCCTGTAGAAAGGGATACAAAAGAAAAGGAGGTGGACATTTTTTTTAGGGTTGATGGGATTAATGACATTTATAATTATTGAACTTGGGATTGATTGGGTAAATGAAATTCATAATTATTGAAGAGAAAATCTTTCTTAAATGTAAATTTAGTCTCTGGATTTGATTTTAAAATTTAATTCTTCCCCACATCTCTGTATCGATATTCGAGTAACTTTAGATGAGGTGACTAGGATACTGAGCACCATATTGATTTCTCTATTTGTTTTTAAAGTGCGAAAGTCAGTCAGAATATTATTCTTATCATCAATTGTGCCAAGAGGGTAAACCTATTACAAACATTGGGATTTGTCTTGTGCAAATGTTGTGAAGGTGGAATTCTTGTGTGGAAAAGGATTTTGGTTCACGTGTTTTTATGTCTCTGTTCTGACCCGAGGACACATTTATCCAGTTCTAGCCGCTCCTTTTTGTTACCTGTGGTTGCAATCTACCCGATTATTAGGATTAATTGTCAGTCCTAGTTCACTATACCTCACCCAGAGGTGAAAGTCATTTCTTTTCTTTTGCTCTTCTTCTGTGGGAACACTTGCTTCTTTGGTTCACAGAACAGCAAACTGCAGAATAAGCTAATGATGAACTTTTATTGCTCTCAGATGAGCATCCTTAGTGAGTAGTACTTGATATAGCTTTTTTTAATCAGGTGTAGTATGTGATATAGCTTTATGTTAATACCTGCAGGTTTTCGGTGACAAAGCATATGAGAAATTTGGCAAAGGTTTCATCTCGATGCATTTCTCTGATCAACATCTGGGTTCACACAAGAAGATGCTGATGTTCAAGTTTGCTCTCCCTGATGCCAAAAACATGGCTGATATGACCCGGCTTGTGGCTCTTGTACCTTATTACATTGACTTAGTTGGACGATACAAGTTGAGCTCGCATGTGAGTAATTCTGGATGAAGCTTTACTGTATGTAAAATTGGAACAAATTCATATTTGCTTAACTTTGATTTCTACGGTTCAGGCCCGCACAAAAACTGATGGAGCAAGAACGAAGATTGCTCAAGAGATTTACAAAGAACTACAGAATGCCAGGCAGGAAGCGCTGCAGAGGAAGAAGGCTGAGCAGAGAAAGAAGATAGAGGAAGCTGAGGCTAAGCTTAGTGCAGAGGCTCTTCGCAAGAAAGAGGCTAAAGAGCGTGCTCGGCAGATGAAAAAGGCAATGCCAAAAATGAAAATGACCCGGGCTGGGTAGATTGAGTTTATGTGCCATCTCAATCTTCTCTAGATCCCGTCAATGGTCATTGTGTGTCCCAGTGTCGCTGAATTTGATTCTTGTATTAGGTAGACGGGATGTCTCTTTGTTGGTTCTGTACCTTAGTTAAGTAGTCTAGGGGTCTTTCCTTATTTTGGCCACAGGCTGTGGATTGACTTAGTTTTTTGCCTATTATGAAGTAATGGGTACCCTCAGTTAAAATAATATTTTGTTAGAACTGAGAACAATTTCTTACACTAAGTAGAAAAACTTAGATCTGAATTTTGGTGGTCTAAATGACTGGAATGATAGGTCGCAACAACACTCTATGTAGTTTATCTGCTACTGTAAAGCTGATGATGTCACCACATTATTGGCCACTCTATGTTTTTTCCTTTCGTTATTATGATTATCATTTTAACCCACATCTCAAATGCAAAACAAGATTTGACGTCGATTTCTTGAGAGCGTGTATGAGCAACGGTGATAAATGCTGATATAAGTCTGAAAAGCTCAGATGGTTAGCGGTTATCTGGTTGTGCATGTTATCACTTTTTTCCCTTCCTGTTTCCAGCTGAGTTCAATGAACTTAGAAAAATAAATAAATGAGAAATTGGTGTAATAAGAACAAAATTATTTACCAAATAATTGATCTTGACCACATTGCCAATTTTTTTCTTCCAAGATTGTTCTGGATTTGGTCTTGTTGTCTTGCAGACATGAAACGTCGAGAAACAATATAGGGAAAAATTCAAAAATAGTTAAATTTGCAAGTGGTCATTCAAAAATAGTCACAATTTTAAAAGTAATCAAAATTTAGCCACTTTTCATGCAAAGATAAATCTCAACGAAAACACAGTTCAAAATCCAGAAAAGTACTCCAATGTTATATACTGGAGTTCCAGTATAATATACCGGTCCGGCATAATATACTAGAGACTGAAGCATCAGTGCTCCAATCTACATTATAATATACTGGAACTTTCCGCGTGTTGGTGTTCCAACATAATATGTTGAAAGTTCATACACAAATGCACCAATCTCCAGTATATTATGCTGGAACTTTTCATGTTGCAGCAAAATAGTGGCTATTTTTCAATGACGTTGCTGGCCATTATGACCAGTCAGAAAACTGATTAGCCGGTGCTATTTTTACAACAATATCTTTCTAATAATTAGTTTATATAATGATATATGATTATTTTCCAAGTAATAAGAAATAGTACAGCCTCAACAAATCTAGTTTGACAACAGATGAGAGAAATTCAAATTTCCAAAACCAATTTTGGAGCTCAGCTTGCCCTTCTGCAGCAATTGTATGACAAATGCATCTCCAACAGCAATGAATAGAACATAGGGACTGCCACAGGCATGGCATCATCATCTTTTGGGAGAGGATAGCGAGAAAATATTGCGCAGCTTTTTCTTGAAAAACAGTGGTAAAGCTGAACCGAGAATTGGCAATGTGGTTATGATTGCAGCATATGCAAGTACCCACATTGAAATCTTGCTATGCCGAGAGAGCTGATTAAGACATCTTTTAACAGGAACCATCATTGCATCAAAATCTGCTTTCGGAGCAGGATCAAGCTGAGTTGTTGCATTTGTTTCTTGCTGCACCTTAGCATTGACACCTCTAACACTATCTCCAGCATTGTCATCTTCAGCCGATTGCTCATTCTGCTGACTTCCTACTTCACCTGATGGCTCATTGCTAAATGCAGTTATCATTCCGTCTTCTCTGACATTCACATATGGTGCCTGATCAATGGATGATTCCAAGGGACTATCCACTGTGGTATTCTGCATCTGTACAATATAATGACATAAAGGCTCCCAATTACTCTAGCTTCAACTATCATTCTGATATATAAGAATTCACCATCATTTGTCTGGACCTTCACAATGACTTGTGAGTAGAGCTATCAATTAACTAGCCAATTAACTAGGTATTTAAGCTTATCTTCAAAGTATGAGCAGTTTCAAGGTGAGTGTACAAATCTGCATACCTTTTCTCGATGGATCAATGAGCTGGAGCTCAAAGCACGAAAATATTCTTCAACAGCTCTAACCCACCTGCACCAAAAGGAACACATGATTAACTTGTTCTCAGTAAGTATGGATGTCATAGCTTATGCTACTAACTACTAAGGGTGTGTTTGGTACGAAGGAAAATGTTTTCCATGGAAAAGTTCTCCTAAAATGTTTTCATGAAAAATGAGTGGTTTTATCACTTATTTTCCCTTGTTTGGTTGGTTTGTGGAAAACTTTTTCCGGAAAATATTTTCTAGTGTTTGGTTAGCGAATATAAAATACTTTTTTAGAAAACATGGCAAAAAATTTTCCTTCGTACCAAACTCACCCTAAATAGTCACCACACTTCAGTACAACGCTTGAAGGAGTAAGTAATACATCTCAATGCTTATCAAATACAGATTACTGAATTCTCCAATTTAGGTCTCCCCTACAAACCCCAAAGTCTATACTCAAAGAACTCAGTTTTTTCTTGATCCTTCCATTTTGGAGCATTTTCGCATGCTAAAAGAATTGAGATGACTGGATAATGGCGGAGATGAAGTGCTAATTAGATTTAATAAAAGCATAAAGTAAACTAAATTACAATGCCAAAACCATATCAGATGAGAGGAACGCAAATTACCAGGAACTTTTTGCAGTAATCCCTTCAAAATATGCCAAGTGTCCACCATGGTGAGTGGTAGCTAGTACGATATTTTTGTTTGCCCTGAACAAGAATCATGTTGTCATACCATATTTAGAGGTGCACCGCACACGCGCACACACAGTGACAGGAATTGAAAGCATATCGAATAAAATGATCAGGGGCAGACACAGGTGATATGAGGTGAGCTTGAACTAATGAAAGAGACTTCAATATAAGCAAGCCTCAACTTCCATTAGGTAATTAAGTCTTTTCATATTATAAGTTACTTTACTGAACACCCAATATACATTGTGGAATAGTTATACCCCTAGAGGAGGGAAGGGACAGAAATAAGGTTTTCTGCACAAGTGCCTTCAGTTTCCATTATGTTTGGCTCAAGGGTGACCCCGCCAAATGCTTAACACATTAACTTATTCTTTCATGTCTTAGTTTACAACCATACAGTTCCATCTATTTTTCCCCTACGAAAATATAATCTTGTAACTGTATTGCTTCACATTAGTACTGAGCTTTTATCCTCTCTAGAAATTTGAAATGGAGCTAAAAGGAGAAACTGTGCAACACAAAGGATGACATACCGACATTCATCCCATGGAATTGCTTCCCTTGTACAGACTGGATCATCCAATGCACTAATGCAGAGAAGGGGAACCATCACATTCCCTATATAACTGGTACAGCTTGCTTTCCTGTAATATGTATCAACAGTCTTGGGGAGAGGGGGTGGAAATAAATGCTGATTAATAAGGCATTGGACAGACGTATTGGAAAAGAAGGCAAAGTTGCGTTACCTCAAGATTAGCAAGAATACGAGTAGCATGGTGGTCAAAATCTCGGACAGAACGTGACTGCAAAACAGAGAAATAAGCCATCAGAATGAGCAAGACACAAAAGATAGATCATCTACTTGTTAGTTGCATATATTAGCAATTAAATCAATTCTTTTACAAGGAACACAGAGAGATCTGCTCTTAGTATGCGTGAAGGAAGAAAAAATAGGACTTCATATCCTTGTGAAGTTACTGGGATAGGATATTATATCTAACGGTTTATCAGAGAGCGCCTGTTTCATTAGCTTCTTGATACTGCAATGGTGCTAAAAGTTCAAAGCGCATCAAAGGTTTCTTGTCCCCTACTAATATTTTTCTTTCATGTATTCTCTGTAGTAGATGTCTCATCTCAAGAGGAACATCCCAAACTAAACTAAAAGGGATAGACATCCATATATGAAAAAGTAAAGCCACTCTGTTTACATGTTATCTTTGTCATCCTTCCTTGGCACTAAAATAATTAAATTTTCCATCAGATGTTAGATTTCACATTTACTTTCTTTTGACATATAGACTTCCTATAGTGTACAATTCCAGTTGTCTTCAGACATGTTGTATTTTCCCATCTGATACCCAACAATTTATGTAAAGTCAGCACTCATCACTATGCTCCTTTACAGGAAAACCTATAGTTTTTGTTGCCTGGTGGAAATCTCAAATGTCAGTGATTACATTAACTCAATACAGTTTAATCAGGGAAACTCCATCTATGTTAGTCTTTGTTAGCTGGTCCTAGCATGAAATAATCTTAGTATAAACAATCCTTTAAACATTGAATTCGTTAAAATGTGCTACATCTGCACCAGGGTTTAGTGCTAAATGGGCAAGGGTTCCATGATGATACCGGCCCGAGACAACGACAACAACAACAAACCCAGTGAGATCCCGTTTCACTTGGGATCTGGGGAGGGTAATGTGTACGCGGACCTTACCTCTACCTTATGAAGGTAGAGAGGTTGTTTCCTATAGACCCTCGACTCGTGAACATTGAAAAGGGCGCATATAAAGGAATGAATATAGAGGATTTATGGAACCAGCCCAACTAGTATTGGATTGAGGTGTCAAGTGACAGTCATTGAAGATAAAGTACTGACAATAGATCAGAAGAATTAGATGACCTTAGCAATGCCTTCCCAATCTGCCAAACGAGACCAAGTAGTCTGATGCCTGCAAACAGATTTGCCACGAAAGAATTAGGACTTCTGGATGAAGGCCAAGTGAAACAAACTACAATGTATTAAGGAACATAGAATTAACTAAGGATTAAAGCCATCACAGCTAATAGCAAAGCCATTAAACGAAACACAATATCAGACTGATAAAAGAGATTACAGGGACTTACAGCTTGGCGTAATCTTTTAATCCAATCGTAAGAGCTCTGTCATAGAATCTCTGCACAAGCCGGCGTTTAATAAACCTGTCACCAATCTTTAAAAAAAAAAAGAAAAAGTGGATTTGACTCAGATACATAGAGAAAAGCAGGGATTCTTGTGCGACATAAGCAAAGGACGAAATAACAATATTAGGGGTGTGTTTGATAGGAAGGAAAATGTTTTCCAAAGAAAAGTCATTTTCAGGTGTATGGTATGACGGAAGTCATTTTCTATGAAAAACATTTTCCATCTAAAAAAGGAAAATGACTTCCCTCACTTATGGGCGGAAGTCATTTTGCTTACAGCTTCTTAACTTTTAACTGCATATTATTTGCTTCAGCTAACACTTAGACATTATTATTGATCTCTAGCACTCAATAGTTTCATCAAAACACTCTCCGATTTGCTAATTTAATACTTTTTTTTAATAGAAAATATTTTCTACTGACCAATCAAACACCATAAAACATTTTCCATGGAAATGACTTCCAACATACCAACACAGCCTAGGTCCTAATGGTACAGAATCAACTTAAGAAATGATTAATTCGACTTTAACTAAACTAGGTCACCACCATCACTATCATCATCTAGCATCTTCACACAATCTTTTCAGGATAGACAAACTCATTCCAGATCATGATAATCCAACAAATCATACATCCAATAAAACCCTCAACCCCAAAGATAAACAATATGTAGTAGAATCCAAATTTAGTGGGAAGATGTACCAAATAAAGAATGACGTGGGAAACCAAAGAAGTTAGCAATTCACCAATACCTTAAAGGATAGTCAGAGCATGTATATTAGCTAGTCTACTTACTAACCAAAAGGTCCCAAGGAGAACATATTGCAGCTGCCCCAACAATCGCAGTATTAACTCCTTCCTCACCGAGATATTTTACCTGGAAAGAATTAATATTGTCAATAAAATAGTTCTTGGCTTCGTCCAGAACTGCTGGCATGTTTAATTACCTGAACTCATAGGATGCTCAAAATTTAGAAAAGGAATGCTCATTTACTAAAAGCCATGAAAATCGAAATATTAGAAGGTCAATTCATGCCTAAGGTTTGTAACATATCAAACTTCAGCGGATGGACCAACTAGTAAACTGAGAATAATCTTGTTAAGATGTACCCTCTATATTACTGTGGAAAATTTATGTACTGGTCATAATGTTGATATACACTAGGATTTTTGTATATATCGATGAAACACTGACAACCAAAGCTTTATGAAAGCCATCGAGACAGTTGTCATATGCTTGTGTATAAACCTTTCTGACAATAATAACTTCTCTGAAGATATTTACTGTAACAAGCTATGGTAATTCTCTCCCTTTATCTTTCAAATTTAGTTTCTGTCTTCAGGTAGCCATAAAGAAGATTCTTTAGCACAGAAGTGTTGCAGAATTTCCTGATCATATAAGGAAAGCTAACAGAATATTCAATAACAAAATATGTAAGTGTACCAGAACATTAGCACCAATGCTAGTCCCAACAGCAAATAAAGGAGCTTGAGGGTATTGGGTGTGAAGATGGTCAATGACTTTGCGGGCATCCTCCGTCCATCCAGCATTATAAAAGCAATCAGACTGCCATCAAGATATCATGAATCTTGAGCTTTCATTGCTCAATAGTCCAAGAACTATATATTTCATAAAAGAATAAACATATTACTACCAATGTTAAGCACCTTAGACGAATTAAATTCATTGTTTAAGTTTCACTATTTTCAGTCTTAATTTTACAACGTGAAGAGAGTAAATTTACAGACAAAGAGTTTAAGAGGTACAACAAAAAATAATGGAAATGGGAGGCACCATAAATCATTAAAGAAGTTTCAATTTCCTGAATTTCCTCAGGGACCATATAATAAGGCAGTTTCAAGGTAAAAACTAGCTGATCCACGAGCAACTTAAATTTAGAAGGTTCACAGCATCTCTGCTCTGAGCAATTTAACTTTAGGAAATCTAGATCATATTTTCTATTATCAAAAGCAATTCAACTGGAAGATTAAGTTCTTGCTTAAGGATGGAGTACTCACAGTTATTGACACTCCGCCAAGACCCCGATGATTGCTCACGACGACATTCCATCCACTTTTAGCCATCTTAAAAGCAAGATGCTTTATGTACTGCTAAATTAAAGCTGATTTAAGAAAGAGCACATAATCTCAAGTAATTTTATGATAGAGCTCAATTAACCAGTAGAAACAATAAAATTTAGTAAGAGCCAGAAAACCTGGTTATATCAATTGAAAGGAAAAGGGAAGAGATATTCTTATAAACAGAGAAAAAGGGAGGAGAATAAAAACTCAATGGAGGAAGAAATTATTTTTGCAGCAAAATTGTTTCTCCAAAAGAGAAAGAGACATAAACATGCAAAAAACTCATAATTTTGAGGACAATAGGAAAAGAGTGGAAGAAAGCTTACAGCAGAATCAGAGTCACTTGTTAAACCAGGAATCACTACCATGATGGGACCTTTATCATCACCATGGACTCCATCAGAACGTTCAATGGCTGGCTTTTTAACTGACAAATAAAAAAGAAACAGAAATTGGTGGAATTTACTCCATTAAGTACGTAACACATAAAAGCAACAGGGAATAATCAAGAACCACTACTCATTGGTCTGGTGACAGCTCAACCTTAAGACAAGTACTTGTTAAAGCAAATTATTAGAGATAGTAGCTTGCATATTTAGCAGGGATGATTCAGAACAGATATGAGTGCTGTCAAAAGGTAAACAACTCGATAATTCCAGGTCCACCCTTAAATGTAACTTCATAAATAAGCTAAAGTCAGTATTAGTAAAAGAAAGTCATGTTCAAATCAGAATTTTTTTCATTAATATAATGAAGACATTTATGGTATAAGTTGATACACTGCTTAAACAAGCTAGCTCAAACAAGTACAAGGATGTCTGAGGAAAAAAAGGTTATCTAAGCATAGAAAACTATGGCTTCCATAGAAAGGAGAATAAGATTTCAATGACGAGGAAAGGCAGATAAAGAATTCAATCAATGGAGAAATACTCAGAGTAAGTAAACACCCTTATATTGCTTTCATCAAGCGCACCCAAAAAATAGAAATTTGATCTTCTATTGGTTTATTCTAACATTTAAAAGGGCTTGTCACTCCCTAGAAGGTAAAATATGTAGTTGGAGCTTGGAAGAGGTTCTTCCGTAGCTTTTTTATTTCTATTTTCCGATAATTTTATAACCCTTTCAGTGGCTATTCTTACACAATATTAATGTCCAAAGCCAAGTATAGTACCATCTGCTTTCTTCAACTTCTCCTCGAACAACAAAAAATTTATTATTTGGTCCTCCTTAACTAAATTCCTTTACACTTCATTAAGTTGGCTAGTTCTCTTTTAACACTTCAACTAATCCTTCATCTTTGATATGCGCTTCAACTAATCCTCCATCTTTGATGTGAGCTACTTGGGACTACTTTCCAAGTTGTCTAGAGCATCTTTTTCCAAGGTCCAAGTTGTCTAGAATGTAAAACCTTTAAAACTGGTTATCAAACATAGTTGGGAAATGTTCTCGATGACTGGACAACACTTTAACTATAGGAACTCCATAAAGTCCTCCAATCTTGTAGAGAAATTGACTTTTGCATCGAAAGTACATTGTAAGTTCTAAGACACAAACTTATTCAATCAAATTATGAGTTGAAACAGTCCATGATCAAATGAAGACCAATGTTTAAAATGTACTTTACCATCCGCATTTGTTAGCCAATCCAAAGCTATTGTCCCACCATCAGACGTGCGAAATATCTGTCTGGAGGCAACAACGCATTAGTGAGCTAAAAGTAGCATTTCTACACTGCCTCATATGAGAAATATGATCTTTTCACAATCTCAAGGGCAACTGCTTCGCAGACAAGTGAGTCTCATTTCCTTGTCCTAACTGAAGAGTAATATTAACACGTCGATGAAAATGAATAATAAGTCTGTTAATTGTCACCTTCTATAGTTGCAAACAGGTGCCCTTCCAAAGAATTGTAAAAAGGCAGTCTGAATATGAGGACTGCAAAGCCATGGGGTAGACAAATACCTGCAATAACCAATAGGATAAGTACACCAATGAATAAAAAGAAATGAATAAAAAAGCCATATATACTCATATCACACTAATTTCAGTTTAAACCTCCAGGTTACGACCATCCTACCACTGACAAGATACATTCAAGTATGTTTTGTCTAGAATTAGCACTTTTTGTTATAAGCAAGATTTTATTCTTTGATTACAGCAACAATTACTTAAAAAAATATGTACTAGCAAATGATTTTGCACATGTTCTGAAGTCATCTATCATATTATATATACCAAAGTTCCAAAATGATCAAGATTGAATGTTACCAAGATTAAATTTTTATTCACCCCCTTTACCTGCCATGAAGAATTTTACATTTGGAAACAACCTCTTGATACAGCTCACAGGAATGGTTAAATGTCAAGGACACAGGCTGTCCCCTAAATGCAGCGAATAAATCTTGAAAGAAGTGAATCTCCACGAAATGATAGAGGAATACACAGAGTAAAAACAGGACGCCCAAGAAATAATGAGAAATAGGTATCAAGAAAGCAGCTTTAAGCAAAAGCTCATATGGGGATTCTGAGCTTAACTCAATACAATCCATGGTGATCTTTCGTAATAAGAAACCAAAAAAATTGATGGAAACGAAAGGGTGGGTAGTTAATTAAATGGGTAAGAAGGGAGGGGAATAGTCGGTTGGGGCTAGTAGCCTGCGAAAACTCTGAATTTTCTACAAATGGTTGGGACTTGGGCCATTTGGTAATCAATACGTGACTATAGATTTGCCAAACATTTTGTCTTGTTTTCAATATTTCTATACTTGTCTTATTTCGAAATTAGTTTAGCTTAGTAGCGTTTGGACATGCATTCCAATTTTTTTTTTTTTAGAATTTGAAATTTCACTAAAATTTTCATTGAAGATGAAGTTATATTTGGTTATAATTTTTGTAATATATTTAGATGTTTTTTTTCTAAAATTATAAAACATGATTTACACTTCACAACTTATAAAAAATATTAAAATCACCCAATTTGATTATCCTACTTAAAATAAACAATCAAAATGTTATTGTTTAACATTATTAATCTCAGTCAGTTGTTGGTGGGGGTCATCAACAACTATATCATCATGTTCATACTCTGTAAATATTCCATCACTGCTTTGATGTTCCCGTAAAAAATTATGCAAAACACCACAAGCAATCACAATCCAGACTTTGGTGAGAGAGAAGACCTGTGCGTTTTTTGTTTCTGTGGGTAGTTGTAGGTTAATAACTGCTAAGGTCATTTTATAAATTTTAAAAATATAAGGTAAATTTATAAAACTAAAAACTAGCAAATTACCATTTTCAAGTGAAATAACCAAACATTGCTTTGAAATTTTTTTTTTAGAAAAAGGAAAAAATTTGTATGTCCAAACGGGCTCTTAGAATATTTTAAATTATGAACTTACTTTAAAAAATAGTAATTAATTATGACATGTTGAAACACATAGATAATCTAAAAGTATTATATATATACTCCGTCATCTCATTTTAACTTTCGTTTCAGCTTAAAAATAATATATCACAATAATTGTTACTTTAGAAATTTAAGACTAAATTTATTAATTATTTTTAAGGATATCCTTAATAATAAACAGATAGTAGTTCTTTTTAATACTGTTCAATTTTCAAAAAACGTTTAAAAAGAATAACTTAGTAAATATATAGTATATATATTATTTTTTTAATAGGCATAAAAAAACTAAAGCGATCGTTAAAATTGGACAGGAAGGAGTATAAGTTTTACCTTCCTATACACTATTTGAAACTTTATTACCCTCCCTACTCAAGTCTCATTTTAATTATATGGTCATATGCAATTTTACCAATGATATACAAATAAGTTTTAAATGAGTATTCCTTTATATAAGGAATTGAATAAGGAATATCAGTTATTTCCTTCTCCATTTATACTTGCCTACTCTCTCTCTCCGTCTCTCAAGAAAAATTCAAAAATAGCTAGATTTATAAATCGTCATTCAAAAATAGCCACAGTTTCAAAAGTAATCGAACAAATGACATACAATATACTTACGAAATTGTAGTAAAGTTGTAGTATAATTGTGTGTGTGTGTGTATATATATATATATAATTTGAATGTTGTATGAAAGTTGAAAATAGTTATACAATGTATGAATCGTTGTATAAAATTTGTATTTAAGTTATCAATACAATATTTTTACTGTATCAAAATTGTATTAAGAGAGAAAGTTTTGATTGGAATTTTAGAGAGGAAGAAACACACGCCACATAAAAATATAAAAATCTTACAAAATATACAAAAGACATATTGTATAAAATTTGTACAAAAATTGAATTTAAGTTGTATGATGTTGTAGATGTAATTTAACTGGATAAAAATTATGTATGAAAGTTGTAGATAAGTTGTAAATAAGTGTATTATAAAATTAGTTGTACGTAATTTAATTTTTAGTATGTATGTTGTTGTAGATATATCAATTTGTATTAAATTTGTAAGAAATTTATTTTTAAATTTGTATGTTGTTGTACCATCAAATTGTATAATATTAATTGTAAGTACGATGTATCCATTTTAGTGCTGATTTAAATAGGTTTCGTTAATTTGTGATATATTAGTTGTTTGATCAAAACAATTTTAAACCTTTTTTGTTAAACTAATTAGATAAAAGGATAATGGACAAATTCTAATTAAAGATAATCAACTCCAGATGTAATACGGGTAACGAGAATGCAAGAATATAGTAAACATGAATGTTGGTCGTAATCAATAATCGAATCCTATAATACGAAAACAAAACTGCATTAAATACAACAATTGATAACAAGATATACGTAAAGGAAAAGATTCACTTAGGCTTCAAGCTACATTACGTCTCCTTTGCACTCCTCATCTACGTAACCAGAGAGGAAATGGCTAGTGCACCTTCTAACCTTGATAGTGCTGCTGATCCTGCTGCGTCAGAAATGGATATGCCCTCTCACGAAGAAGGGATAGCCATTGTGGAAGACGGGAATTTTCCCACTGTGGACGAGATAATTTCTCGTTCGGGGAAGGTACGATTTGATTTCAAGAACCCTCCTGATGACGAACCCGAGCCCATTATTTCTGAAATGGATGTTGCGGTGCTCTTGCGTTTAAGGTTAAATGGAGGATTCCCGACCATGTTGAGCTCATTCCCACTGGTGATGGCGTCGTTCAGATACATCGCCCAGGGTATTGTGCATTTTATGCGTACCCATTTGTCGTTGGTTACACACTTTCCCTTCCTTCCTTGGCGGTGAATTTCTGCCGTTATTATGAAGTGTGTCTGGCTCAGCTCTCCCCTTATATTTACAGGTTTTTCCTTATGCTCATCAAGTACGCGGAGTTGGGAGACCGCGGAATTTCCCTCTAGCATCTGCATCACCTCTTTGTACCAAGTTTTCACAGGGGTACGATGATACACCTCCATCATCGTGAGACCAAAGGTCTGATGGTGAAGATGGATGATAAAACTAATCGCCGCTTTTGGGCCAACTTCTTCTTCGTGAGGACGGAGCATGTGGTGTCGAATCCTAGCGGGTTTCCCGAACAATGGAACTATGCTCGTAAGTGTTTCTCCCTAACGACCGTTAATTGTTCCTTTTGGTGAACTGATAGTTTTTTTTCTTCCCCTCTTTTTTGGGCAGCCGAGAAGGAACCTCCTTCATTAGTTGCCGACATCCGCGTCTGGGTGAGAAGGATTCTGCCTCATATGGCGGGGATTCGTGAGTGGTCGCTATTTAATGAGAGATTTGGGCGCAGACCTTCGACCGGTGAGTTATTTCATCTTGCCCTTAATAATTTTTCTCTTCGTTCCGTCCTTTCTTCCCTCCTGTCTTTTGGTTAATCCTCTTTTGTTGGTAGGTCGGAGGGGCTCGAGGAGGGCGAGGGCTCCTATTCCTGCTTTCCATCAGTCGAGTGCTTCAATTGGACCTGTACCAACTATTGCCGCAAGTGAGCATGCTCAGGCTGCCGCTACTTCGCAGACTCCGGCCTCTCGTGGACTCAGTCTCCAAGATGCTGCTCCTCTGGTGGAGGTTCCGACTTCCACAGTTTTGCATCTAGTGGATGATTCATCGCAGGGTGAAGAGGCTCCGTTAAAGAGGCAAAGGATAATCGCCGACGGGTCGATCGGGGACAAGGGGCCTTCGAGGGGTGGACCCGAGTTGGCTGCATATGTACCGGGTGGCGGTACTGATTCGAGAGTTGAGACCGTGCCCCTTTCGGGCATGAAGGTGGCTTCCTTGGAAGAAGGGCGGGGTTCAGGGGCGGCTACGGTCATTCTGAGGTATGCTCCATTGACTTCACAGCGGGAAAATGTCCCCTCTTTGGCTGACGCGAGGGCGAATGGAGTGATTATAGACGATTATGAGTCCGGCTCCGACATTGATTCTGAGGATGTGAGGATGTTTGAGAAAGGGTTCACCCGTGTAGAGGTGAGAACGGATGGTTCTTCTCGCTTGATCGAAATTCCTTCGGACTGTACTGGAGGATATCGTGAGTTTGGTGCCCTTTTTCGCCCCCCCTGTGTTCTGCCACCAAAAATAGGTCCCTTCAGGAGCTCAGAGATCCCGACTTGTCATGGGGCATACCCGGGATGACTTTGAGAGTGAGTTCTTTACTGTTTTCCTTGTTTCGCTCGTTCCGCTTTTGCTGATTTCTGACCTTTTCTTTTTTCTTCTCTTTTCTTTCTTTAGGCCTTTATCTTGGAGATCGAGAGCGCCCGTCGGGAGGAGAAACATGATGCCATTTTCCAGGAAATAGTTTTGAAGTACCGTCGGTATCGTGACAAGTATCGTGAGATGCATGCGCGGCTCAGAGCGGGCACAACTTCCAATCCCTTAGAGAAGAGTTGGACCGGAAGGACGAGGATCTGGTGCGATTTATTGGCAGATGCAGCGAGCTTGAGGGGTTTCTTAGAGCTAAAAAAGAGGAGCTCGAGGTGGGAAATGGGGTCGTGGCTGAGTGCATCGATCTTCAGGCGAAAGTGGTGGCCCTACAGGCAGAGCTTGAGCAAAGTGCGATTAGAGTCGCCAGCCTGAGTGTCGAGTTGGTGGAGAATGTGGCTAAGTTGGAATGGAAGGTGACTGAGTTGGAAGGGGCTGAGGGGGCCCGAGCAGTGGCCTTGGCGAGGACATCGGCATTGGAGGACTCTATCCACGTCCTTAGGTCTGAGCGAGCAGCTGAGATAGAAACGACCGCACTAAGGGAGGCGCGACTTGATGAGCGAATTGGTGGGCTTGAGAGAGTTGTTTCAAACCTGGGTGATCAAGTTGTTGCTCTCGAGACTGAGATGGCGCGATTGTTGGCTCAAAGTCCCTCTCATGCATCTGCCTCGTTTGACTTTCCTCGCTATTTATACGAGATGTGGATCCATGTTGAGGCTCAGCAGGACATATATAAGGGCTTGCTGACGACAGGGAGTGTTCCTAAGGCCGCTTTCGAAGATGCTCGTGCTAAATCACGTGAAGCCCGACTTGTCTGCGGCTATGACCCTACGACACCGGAGACCGGTGAAGATGAAGAGGCTGAAGACGGGCTTGAGTTCGATGATGAATTTGCTGATGGAGAGGACGATGGTGGACGCTGAGGCACTGCTTGAATACCAGTTTGATGAATTCTACTGTTCAATTTATCTATTTTATTTGTTGTTTATCAATTGATAATGAATTAAATCACATATCCTTAAAACCACAATATAAGTTTAATTGTTACTCGATTATTAGGGTAAACAGTTTGGCGTCAACTGTGGGGCTAAGGATAATAGTGATTGTTCAGTACTGATTCTGATAAAACACACTAATTTACGCTTGTTCTTATCAATGATTTTTGCTTTCAGGTTAAAACATGTCAAACTCACAAAACGCATCAACACATGGTGACAATGGCCTCGAATTACACGGGCAAAACAAAAATGTGATTGCCCCAGGAGTCGAGGTGCCATAGGCTAATCTGGGGGGAGAACCGGTTGCCAATCCAGTTGATGTCAGTTTGCACGTTGCTTTAAATGTGGACCTAGGCGCAGACCTCGAAGGGAGTGTACGCCGGGAAGGCTGGTCAGGAGGCCAAGGAACACATGGCAGAGGAAACGAAGGAGTCTCTAAGTGAGATTCGAGATGCTCCAGGCTCAGCAAACCGCTATTGCTCAGTTACAAATCAACATAGAGCTCCGAATAGGGTCGAACCAGAAATTACTCGTTGTACCGAGCCAGTAACGGAAAGGTCGAATGGTAACGAATTGGGGATTGATCCTGCGATAATGAAAATGCTCGAGGAGCTCATCAAAAGAATTGAATCGGGGGAGAAGAAAATTGAAGCCAACAATAAAAAAGTAGAGACATACAACTCTCGAGTTGATCAGATACCGGGGAAACCACCAATCTTGAAAGGGATGGATTCGAAGAAGTTCATACAAAAGTTTTTCCTTCCAAGTGCGGATCCGAAGCCTATTCCAAAGAAGTTTTGTATGCCAGACATACCCAAATATAATGGGACCACCGATCCCAACGAGCATGTCACTTCCTATACATGCACCATCAAGGGTAACAATTTAGAAGATGATGAAATCGAATCTGTGTTGTTGAAAATGTTCGGAGAGACCCTGTCAAAGGGAGCAATGATCAGGTATCACAACCTACTACCAAATTCCATCGACTCATTTGCCATGTTAGCAGATTCTTTCCTAAAGGCGCATGCCGGGGCCATAAAGGTCGCAACAAGGAAATCAAATCTTTTCAAGGTAAGACAAAGGGATAATGAAATGCTAAGGGAGTTCTTGTCCCGATTTCAAATGGAGCGCATGGAGTTGCCGTCGGTAACAGATGATTGGTCCGTTCAAGCTTTCACCCAAGCGTTGAAATAATGGAGTTCGATAGCATCACGTTAGTTGAAACAAAATTTGATCGAGTATCCAGCTGTAACTTGGGAAGATGTGCACAATCGATGTCAATCGAAGATCTGGGTCGAGGACGACCAACTAGGAGCCCATTCCAGTTCAGTGCATCCAAACAGGTTGGCAGTTAAAAGTTAGAGGGACGTCGATAGGGAGCCAAGGTCGAACAAAGACCGATACCAACCATATATAACACATCGAAGGAACAATGGTCTAGGACACAATTTCGCCCGGAATGATCGAAAAAGTGATCGAGGACAGAATTCTCGGGGACTTATGAGCAAGAGTGGTTTTGACAAGTATGCCGATCCCACAGAGGCACCTTGGTTATCAGAATATAATTTTAGCATCGATGCATTAGGCATTTTATCGGCAATCGGAAGGATCAAACATACTAGGTGGCCCAGACCCATAGTGACCGATCCTTCCCAAAGAAACCCAAATTTGATGTGCAAGTATCATGGCACGGATGGTCATAGGACCAAGGATTGCGGTAAATTGAGGGAGGAGGTAGCCCGTCTATTCAACGAGGTCCACCTTTGAGAGTTCCTCATCGATCGAGCCAAGAATCATTTTAGGAAAAGGGATGCCAACAGGAAAAATGAACAGGAGGAACCCCAACATGTCATTCATATGATCGTTGGAGGGGTCGACAATCCATAGGGACCCATATTTTAACGCACTAAGGTATCAATCACTAGGGAAAAATGAACATGAGACTACGTGTCAGAAGGCACTTTATCATTCAACGACGAAGAAGCAGAAGGAATTTCTCAGCCCCATAACGACGCTCTGGTAATTTCTATCTTATTGAATAAAGTTCAAGTTAAGCGTGTTTTAGTGGATCCAAGTAGTTTGGAAAATATCATCCGATCAAGGGTCATAGAGCAGCTCGGCCTACAGGATCAAATTGTGCATGCAACTCGAGTCTTAAACGGCTTAAATATGGCCAGTGAAACAACTAAAAGGGAGATCATCCTACCGGTAAACGTGGCTGGAACCATTCAAGATACCAAGTTCCATATAATCGAGGGTGACATGAGTTACAATGCCCTGCTCTAAAGGCCTTGGATCCACAACATGAGGGCAATCCCCTCGACTCTCCACCAGATAATGAAATTCCCGACGTCAGACAGTTTGAAAATAGTGTACGAGGAGCAACATGCTGCAAAGGAAATGTTTGCAGTCGATGAGGTAACACTGATATCGACGTTATCAACCTCGGAAAAGTCGAGCATAAAAGGTAAACAGGAAGCCAAATAACAATCACCGCCACCAGCCTCGACTGAATAAGGGAAGCAGGAGATAGAAAACGAAGAGGAGGATTTTCTGACCCCTCGAACTTTTGTTGTTCCTGAAGATTCAGACGCCACCAAATCAACGGTCGAAGAGCTGGAACAGGTTATAATGATCGAGTACCTGCCCGAGCAAAAGGTATACCGGGTAACGGGATTAACCCTGAAATCAGGAAAAAACTTATTCAATTTCTTATTGATAACATAGATTGTCTTGCTTGGTACCATTTAGACATCAGGGATCCCGTCGGAGATAAAAACACATTGATTAAGCTTGGACCCTAAGTTCAGATCGGTGAAGCAAAAGAGAATACCCAGTCCAAGGTAAATCACACATTCATAAAGGACGAGGTAACTAAACTTCTCAAAATAGGGTCCATTCGGGAGGTAAAATACCCCGAATGGTTAGCCAATGTAGTCATAGTCCCTAAAAAAGGGAAAAAACTTAGAATGTGCGTAGATTATAAGGATTTTAAACAAGTCATGCCCCAAAGGATCTTTTCCACTGCCTAACATCGATCGCATGATCGACGCCACGACCAACCATGAGATCCTTACTTTTCTCGATGCCTATTCCGAGTAAAATCAAATTTAAATGAACCTGGAAGACCAAGAAAAGACTTCATTTATCACCAGGTATGGAACATACTGTTATAATGTAATGCCCTTCGGGCTAAAATATGCAGGAGCTACTTACCAACTCCTAGTAAATAAAATATTCGAAGAACAAATAGGTAAGTGAATGGAAGTGTATATTGATGACATGCTAGTTAAGTCCATGCGCGCAGAGGACCATTTAGCTCATTTGCAGGAAACGTTCGAGATTCTGAGGAAATATAACATGAAGCTCAACCCCGAGAAATGTGCTTTCGGGGTAGGTTCGAGCAAGTTCCTTGGATTTATGGTGTCAAATCGGGGGATCAAGATCAACACCGATAAAATCAAGGCCATCGAAGACATCACCGTCATGGAAAGTGTAAAAGTCGTACAGAGGCTGACTGGAAGGATAACTGCCTTAGGCCGATTCATCTCGAGGTCATCGGATCGAAGCCACCGATTTTTTCTCTACTAAAAAAGAAGAACGATTTCCCCTGGACACCGGAATGACAACATGCATTAGAGGAATTGAAGCGATATCTATCGAGCCCACCACTGCTTCACACTCCGAAGGCAGATGAGACACTTTACTTATACTTGGCAGTATCAGAAATTGCGGTAAATGGTGTCCTGGTTCGATAAGAGGAAGGTACACAATTACCTGTTTATTACATAAGTCTAACTTTAAGAGAAGCAGAAACTAGATATCCACACTTAGAGAAATTGACACTTGCACTGATAAGCGCCTCTAGAAAGTTAAAATCATACTTTCAGTATCACCCCATATGCGTATTAACCACTTACCTACTTCGTAATATTTTGCACAAACCCAAACTGTGGGGTCAATTGGCCAAATGGGCTGTCAAACTCAGTGGGTGTGATATCTAATATCAACCCCGAACAACCATAAAGTCTCAAATTTTAGCGGACTTCATGGCCGATTTCACACCAACCCTCGTACCCGAAGTCGAAAAGGAACTCTTGTTAAAATCAGGTACATCATCGAGGGTATGTACCCTTTTCACAGATGGTGCTTCGAATATGAAGGGGTCTGGGCTAGGCATCATTTTGAAGCCGTCCACAGGTAACACTATTAGGCAATCTATCAAAACTTCTAAGTTGACTAACAATGAGGTCGAGTACGAGGACATGATTGAAGGTCTCGAGCTAGCTAAAATCTTGGGGGCATAAGTCATTGAAGCCAAATCTGAATCTTTACCGGTGGTGAACTAAGTAAGCGAAACCTTCGAAGTTATAGAGGATAGAATGCAAAGATATTTGGAAAAGTTGCAGGTAACTTTGCACCGTTTCAAGGAATGGACTTTATAGCATGTACCTCGAGAGAAAAAACACTGAGGCCGATGCGCTTGTAAATTTGTGGTCATTGGTCGAGGAGGATGAGATCAGCTCGGGGACTGTCGTTCAACTCTCGAGGTCTGTGATCGAGGAAGGTCATGCTGAGATAAATTTTACAAGCTTAACCTGGGATTAGAGGAATAAATATATTGAATACTTGAAAAACGGAAAGCTCCCATCGGACCCTAAAGAGTCGAGGGCCCTACGAATCAAAGCTGCTCGATCCACATTGGCTGAAGATGGAACATATACAAAAGTACATTCGATGGACCACTGACAGTATGTTTAGGACCAGGTGACACCGATTATGTTTTACGAGAGGTCCATGAAGGCACTTGGGGAAACCACTCCGGTGCCGAATCACTGATTCACAAAATCATTAAAGCAGGATACTACTAGGATAGCATGGAAAAAGACACTAAGGAGTTTGTTCGAAAATGTGATAAATGTCAAAGGTTTGCACCGTGATCCACCAGCCCGGAGAACAACTTCACTCGGTCCTATCCCCATGACCATTCATGAAATGGGGGATGGATATCGTCGTCCCTCTGCCATCGGCCCCAGGTAAAGCTAAGTTTATTTTATTTATGACCGACTATTTCTCTAAATGGGTTGAAGCACAAACTTTCGAGTAAGTCAGAGAAAAAGAGGTTATAGTCTTCATCTGGGATCACATTGTGTGTCGATTCGGGGTACCCGCCAAAATAGTGTGTGATAATGGAAAACAGTTTATCGGCAGCAAAGTGATGAAATTCCTCGAAGACCATAAAATAAAAAGGACATTATGAATACCATATCACCCTAGTGGGAACGGACAGGCCGAATCGACGAACAAGACTATCATTCAAAACCTAAAGAAAATTGACGCTAAGGGGAAATGGAGAGAAATTCTACCCGAGGTCCTTTGGGCATATCGGACAACATCGAAGTCCACTACGGGGGCAACTCCGTTTTCTTTAGTATATGGCTCCGAAGCCTTGACTCCAGTCAAAGTCGGGGAACCCAGTGCCAGGTTTCGACTGACAACAGAGGAATCAAATCATGAGGCTATGAATACGAGCCTCGAATTATTGGATGAAAAATGAGAAGTCGCGCTTGTTCGAATGGCTTCGCAAAAGCAACGAATCGAGAGATACTACAATAGAAGAACCAACCTTCACCACTTCAGAGTCGAGGACTTATTCCTAAGGAAAGTCACCATCAACTCGAGATCCTAATGAAGGGAAGCTTGGCCCGAATTGGGAAGGACCCTAGCAAGTCCTCGACATCGTCGGAAAGGGATCTTATAAGATTGGCACGATGGATGGCGAACAAATGCTTAATATTGGAACATATCACTTCTCAAACAATATTATTGCTAAGGTATGACTTTATCCTTTTTTTTCATTTATATATTCGATACTAAATCATTGCAGGTGTTCGATCGAAGATATCGAGACCTCAAGTTTTAAAGCACGCGTTGCACTCTTTTTCCCTTAGATCGGTTTTTGACACAAATGGGTTTTTCTAGCGAGGTTTTTAACGAGGCAACAATTATGTGCTACGTGAGGACAATTCAACAATAATAAGGCTTCTTTACAATCAACCTCGAATACTGGGAGGCATCACCCTCGGATCTTATATTTTTGAGGAGAGTACTTCGTGTCAAAGGGTCTCGATAATGAAACTTTGTAAAGGGATAAACGGTCAAATGAACCGTGTCTATATAAATTAGTCGAGCCCTGATGGAAAAACATGTACGCATATGTAAGTTATTCAAAGAAGCATTCTTTCTATATCAAACATCTTGTGTCTCAAAGAAAATTGTCTAATGTATGAGCTTCATACTTATGATTTTGAGAAATGGCTCAAGGGCCAAGTACAAATACACGTCGTACACTCGGGGAATGCCGTCGACGATTCACATATTCGAGTTATCTAAACTCAAACTCATAAGACCTCAAGAAGGCACCCCTCGATCTACAGGCCAAGGCCATCTTTCTCGGGGAATAACACTTCGAACAAGTTCGAAGTGTTATTGGGAAATAAGCCCAAGAGGAATACCCAAAGTATACGTCCGGATTAATGCGGCTTGGAGACGACCGAATCCCGCGATAAAAATAGGCCTTCGAATTCTTCGAAAAAACGGTTAAAAAAGCTAGCCTCGGTAAATAATCAAAAGGGCTTCAATAAAATCAGCCCTCGAAAAACCTTAAGAGGTATCAAAATATCCTAACACAAACGTGCTAAAGCACAAAAGGCAAAGGGGTTTCAATCGACATCGAACCCTAAAAAAACCCAATGGGTAAAGAATACATGCTAAGGCATAAAGAAATTTCTTACTAACTCTTTTAAGCCGAAAGAGGGAAAAAATAGCCATCTTTTAAAGGCCATATCAGCCTAATCTAAAGAGCCTAAGGTCCAATACACTTAGAGTTCGAGATCTTGTTCTCACTCAATTCGAACCTAATGGTTCCACTATTCCGAGCTCAAATAAAACTGACTTAAATATAGCTCGAGGATTCATCATTATTTGATATGAAAAATTAAGGGGTTTGTTCTATAAGTTTGAACCATATTCGAACTCAACTACTATGATTTCGATAAGGTCACCCTACAACCAAAATCTCGAACGCATCGTTCGAAGCATAAATTTGTGCTGAAGTTTTACAAGGCACAAAACATGTTTGAAGATAAAAATTGAGAAGGCATTCAAAAGAAAATTTTCTTTATATATATGAAGAAAGATATATACAAGAGACCGACAAGGGTCTTACAAAAAAGAAAAATAAACAAAGTCCTAACTATGGACGGGGACAACTTCTCCTTCAGGCCCCTCGCCATTGTCAGATCCACCTCGAATGCCTTCATCATCATCATCAGAGGAGGAGGCAAGCAGCCTGACATCAACTTCAAGTACCATAGCTTGAGCTATCTCTTCAGAGAGGTCAAAGCCTCGAGCGTGTATTTCTTCGAGGGTCTCCTTCCGGGATTGGCACTTCGCCAAGTCATTACTCCAACGCTCTTGATCAGAAGCCTCCCTTAGCTGTGTTTGAGCAGCCTCGACATCAGTCAGGTACATGGCTATGGACTTATTGTTACATCCCGTACTTTAATATTAGGATAAGTTGTAGTAATTCATATAAGGTTGAAGGGATTAAGACCCCGAAAGTTTAACAACCTTAATATCGTTAGATATTATGTTAGTGTGATATTTTCTTTTAAGTAAAATATTTTAATAAAAAATTTTATAAGTATAATTTTGGATAGTTACCATTATTACTATTTTCGGATATGGTAAATTATACTCATAATATAAGAAAGTTTATGAGATTTTCTTTATTGTAAAGACAGAAAATATTTTTCACAAGAAAAAGAGGTTATCTTTTTACCATTTTAAGAATTAAGCGTGCGAAAATTTATACTCTTTATATGAGATTAGGAAAATTAAAAGTTGAGAAAATATATGTATTTTTACATAGATATTTTAAATAATAATGTATGTATTAGGTACTACATAAACCATGATAGTATGATGTATAAAGTATATTAAAAATAAGTAAGATTTTAAGTAATTTAAAATATTTTTAATTATGCGAGTAATTGGTAATTATCTAAAAATAATTTGGATAAAAACATCACATGGCATATTTTGACTTAGCAACATTGTGACTCTTACCTTCACTAAACTAGATGGCATGAATAGAAATGAGACATTAAAAAGGGAGAGTGGCGTGGCAGTATGTAAAGGAAGGAAACAAAGATTTCTAACTCTTTCCAATCACTTTATATGTAAGGAATTACTATATATTTATATAGTGTCTTGAGAGAGCACCATTACAAGGAGTTAGTATTTTTAACTTTTTTTCATCTCCGCAACAAAATTTCTTTGATCAAACTTTGAATTAGGATTATTTTGAAGCATGAATGATTTTTAAATGAAACTCTTTTCTCGTTTTCTTCTTATATTTGTGGGAAGTTGAGACATGGAAATGGAGGTGGAGTTACGGTCAAAATAATTACAACATCGCCTTTCATCATTTTTAAGGATATTGTTCATGGATACAAGTAGAAATTTGGCGACAAAGGTATGTTAAGGCTATCCCTTCTTTCTTTTTGGCATGATCCAAGTAACGATACGTAAACGTAATGCTATTCCATAAATGGTTCTAATCTTAGCAGTTAAGGATGTCTATGTTATTCATTCCTGTAAAGTGGTACTCAAGCATGTCTAAGTATGTCCCTAAGTCCCTATTGAGGTATATGATAGAGATGTTAATGTTTATAACATAGTGATGCATGCATCTTCATGCATTTACCATTGTGATACGGCCGGTCAGGCAGTTACCACCGGTTGGACAATCATGCATATTAATTTACCACCGAGCTACGGCCGGTCGGGCAGTCATGCATTTACCATCGAGCTACGGCTGGTTGAGCAGTTATACATTTACCACCGAGCTACGGTCGGTCGGAAAGTCATGCATTTACCACCGCGCTATAGCCGGTCGGGCAGTTACCACTGATCAGTTAGGCAATCATGCATCAGACGATATAGATAATAGTCTCAGAGGGAAGTATTATATATATATATATATATATATAGATAAGGTGGAACTTCAGAGATTCAAGTTGATTCTTATATGTCGTTAATTAGTGTTGACTTATTGTTATGTTTCAGTTCTGCCTCACATACTCAGTACATTATTCGTACTGACGTCCTTTTGTTGGGGACGCTGCATTCATGCCTGTAGGTATAGATAATCAGTTTGACGAGCCCTCATAGTAGGCGAGATTGACATTCAGTGAAAGATCGGTAAGACTCCACCTCATTCGGAGTGCAACCGAGTCTACGAGTCATCGTGTCAGATTTTTTCTACAGACTTATGGGTAGGCCGGTACCCTGTCCTATTTGATGTCAAATAATCCTAGAGGCTTTGTAGACAAACGTTCATTTTGTACAGTATATTAGAGGCCTTGACGGCCCATATGTATTCATGTTTTAAGAACGATAGTTTATTGTTACAGTGTTTCCCACTTATAGTTATACATTACGAGTTATGGCCATGTTGGCCCATGATAGTTGCAGAAAAAAGAGTTACAGGCCCTGAAGGTTTTGTGGTCTCGACAATCTTTCTGGGCCGGGTCGTCAGTGCCAAGGCGCCGTCCTCTCCTCCTCCTCCTCCTCCTCCTCCTCCTCCTCCT
>ML351943.1:0-43253 GCA_005239505.1 Nicotiana paniculata
AACATGTAGGAGACTTCTATTTCAACCGGGAAACACTTAAAACTCTTTAAAACTCGGATTTGAGCGGATCAGGGGCCAGGCTTTATGGCCCTAACGCCTGGATAAAGCCCGGCCAGGCCTGGCTTTATGGACCTAACGCCTGGATAAAGCCAGGCTAGGCCTGGCCTTAAGGCTCAAACGCCTGGATAAATCCAGGCCAGTCCTGGCCTTAAGGCTCAAACGCCCGGCTATAGCCCGGTGCACTCCTCTTCGCCTCTTAAGCGTATTTTTGACATTTTTGCATCCATTTAGCTCGGCTTCCATCTCCAATTCACCTACACATGAAATAGACNGTAGCCACACATCAGCTGCTGACTCTGGAACTGGCCCTGTCAATCCTGATAACCACCCTGGAAGCTATGAATCGGCGGTGCACTGATAGGTGATGGTGGTGCAATAATAGGAGTTGGCGGTGCACTGTGAGCTACCTGAAGTGACAACTGATAGGGTCTGGGAGGATGACCTCTACCGAAAGAATCCCTGCCCCCAGATGAGGCTCCACTGAATCGACCGAAGTGACGGGTCCTCTTGTCAGCCCCCTGACCACCATTCTGTGACATAATCATCTCAATCCTCCTGGCCACATTGGTCGTATGCTGGATTGAAATATCAGTACCTGACTCCTTGGACATCTGAAGACTGATGGACTGAGCCAAACCCTCAATAAACCTCCTCACTCTCTCACGATCAGTGGGGAGTATCATAATAGCATGCCGAGCTAGAGTGATGAACCTGGTCTCGTATTGAGTGACATATATAGATCCCTGCTGAAGGTGCTCAAACTGCCTCCGAAGATCCTCCCTCTAAGTAACTGGAAAAAATTCCCCATGAATAACTCGGATAACTGAGCCCAAGTCAATGGTGCAGACCCAGCTGGCCTGGTCAAGCAATAGTCTCTCCACCAAGTCTTGGCGGAACCCGAAAGACGAAAAGTAGCAAAATCAACTCCATTGGACTCTACTATGCCCATGTTCCGAGGAACCTCATGACAGTTGTCCAAATAATCCTGGGGATCCTCTGATGGTGCACCAGTAAATGTAGTAGTGAATAACTTGGTGAATCTATCCAATCTCCATAAAGCATCTGTTGACATAGTTGCTCCCTCAAATGTTGGGGCCACAATGCCCAGCTGAGCTACTCCGACCGTCTAAGGTTCCGGAGTCTGGAACTGAGGATCTAGCTGCTCTGGCGTGCAAGTAGCAGGAGTTTGGGTCCCTCCCTCAGCCTGAGAGACGGCTGGTGAAGTAGAAAAAAGACTGGACTGAGCCACACTCTCCATGAGTCCCACTAAGCGGACTAGAGCGTCCTAAAGCACCGGGGTGGCAATGAACCCCTCTGGGACCTGAGCTGGTCCAACTGGAATCGTCTGAGTAGGAACCTCACCTGAAAAGTCTACCTGTGGGTCCTCTACTAGGGTTGCTGCTCTGGGCTGAGCCCTGCCCCTGACCCTGCCTCGGCCTCTAGTACGGCCTCGGCCTCGGCCCCTCGTAAGTGCTACAACAGGAGAATTGGGTTGCTGATCGATAGATGAGGAAGCACGCGTTCTCGCCATCTGCGAGAGAATAGAATCGAAACTCAATTAGCATTTAGAATTCAAATCGCACGACAGAAAAGAAGAAAACTGAAGTTATTCCTAACTTTGCAGCCTTTGGGGGATAAGTACAGACATCTCCGTACCGATCCCTCAGACTCTACCAGGCTTGTCCATGAGTTGTGAGACCTAAGCAACCTAGTGCTCTGATACCAACTTGTCACGACCCGAAATCCCACCTTCAGGCTGTGATGGCGCCTAACGTTGCACCCGCTAGGCAACCCAACGTGTTAACTGAATTGATTTATTAACAAGTGAAAATAACAAAGACTGACTAGATAATACAGATAAAGTGCAGAAGCATTAATAAAATCCAAATAATAATAGCTAAGAACGAAGACATCCCTTTAAGTACAAAACCCAGAAATGGAGTCACAACCTCACGAACCAGTCTAAGATTTAGCTAAAAACAACAGTTTGAAATAAAATGATATATCTGTCTGGAAACACATAGATGACAGAACGAAAGATAGACAGTGACGCCGAGATCCACGAACGCCTGCGGAACTACCTCGGTGTCGTTTAGAATGGACTGAAGGACACTCCCCCTAACGATGTCCATTGGGTCCGGCTACGTAATCTGCACAACATAAAGAAGTGTAGGTGTAGCATCAGTACAACCGACCCCATGTACTGAGCAAGTGCCGATCCTAACCTCAGCGAAGTAGTGACGAGTCTAGGACACGAAACAAATTGTACCTGTGCAGTTCAATAGTATAGCAGAAAATAAACAAGAATACAGTTACGGGGAAGAACATGTTGGGGATAAGAGGGGCGACACTTGCTAAAACATTAGAATCAAGTACTGACGGAAATGTAGAAGTAAAATAGGAAATAACAACCCGAAACAAGTAAGATAGACAGGAGAAGCCACGGCATGACCCCTCGTGCATAGCCTCAAAATCACACGGCACGGATTTCCCCCTCGTGCATAAATAATAATGGCTCGGCACGGAAAGTCCCCTCGTGCATAAATAATAATCAATCAGCACGGAATGTCCCCTCGTGCATAAATAATAATCATCGACACGGAATGTTCCCTCGTGCATAAATAATAATTATCGGCACGGAATGTTCCCTTGTGCATAAATAATAACCATCAGCACGGAATGTTCCCTCGTGCATAAATAATAATCATCGGCATGAAATGTTCCCTCGTGCATAAATAATAATCACTTGGCACAGAATGTTCCCTCGTGCATGATGAGTATAAAAACAACCATTGATATGAAAGCTTAACAAACGACATTTCAAATGTACATAAATAATCAACAAAATTATATTGTCCCGGCAAGGGACTCATCTATAACCAATCTCACTCAGAAGTATAATGTCAACAGTAAAGTCCTCGACCGAACGCATAATCAATAACTTTCTGCGTCATGAAGTAACCTCAAGGTACCACTTCCAAGGTTCCCAATAATTCACAACACGGGGAATATCAAAGAACATCAAATAACTCATCAAAATTAGACTCACGGGAATGCTTGACCACAACATATAGGTAACCGTCACCTCACCTATATGTTGGACATGAATTACACATAGCAAATAAGACTCTATACATATTCCCTCAAGCTAAGCTTAGGCCAAACACTTACCTCGGCTACAAGAATGAAAGTCAAGCCTCAATCATGGCCTTTCCTCTTGAATCCGACTCTGAAACGATAATATCTAGACATAATTGACTTAATAACATCAATAATTATTCAATAACTCAATCCCAAAGCCTAATTATACATTTCCCATAATTCTTCCAAAAATACCAAAATTCAATCCGGGCCCGCTTGGTCCAAACCCGAGGTTCAAACCAAAACCTGATCACCATTCCCCCACGAACCCGAATATACAATTTGTTTTGAAATCTGACCCCAAAATGAGGTTGAATTTTCAAATTTCCAAAAGCCTTAATTCTACCCAAAACCCCCCAATTTCTACCTTTTATTTCATGTTATTAAACCTAGAATCTAGTGATTGATGAAGGAAAATGGAAGAAATTAGAGTTAAGAACACTTACCTATGAATCTATGGTGGAATGGTCTCATAGGAATCGCCCAAGAAGAGTGGAGAAGAAGAAAATGGTGAAAGAATGTGAAAATCCCGTAATGGCATTCTGTTTTGGACATTTTAAATAGCTGGGCAAAAATGACCTACGCGATAGATGTAATGTTCGGTCATTTCTACATTTATGTTATTTATCTTGTAGACCAGTGGTATTTTGACTAGTCCTCGTCACTACTCCACCGAGGTTAGTCTTGATACTTACTGGGCACCGATGTGGTGTGCTCATACTATACTTCTGCATATTTTTGTGTGCAGATCCAGGTTCATATTATAGTAGCAGTGTGGATGATTTCCGAGGAGACTCAAGGTAACCTGCTGCTGCGTTCGCAGGCTTCAGAGTCACCTTCTTCGTATTTATTCATACGCAATTGTATTTATTTCCAAACAGTTGTACTTAGAAGTTGTAGAAGATTTGTAGAGCTTATGACTTGTACTACCGATTTTTGGAAAGTTTGTACATTCTGTTGAGATTCTATATCAAGACTGTTAGTTTTCATTTATTTATTGTTGTTATTCAGTAACTGCTAGGCTTACCTAGTCCCTAAGACTAGATTCCATCACGATACCCAAAGTAGGGAGATTGGGTCGTGACATGTATACGACAGATTTTGACTTGATCAACAAATAGATATAGAAATAGAAAAAAATATAAAATGGCAAGGTAAAATGATAATTTTGTCCTTGGTCAACCAACTTATCTTTTCTATATAGATAAAAAAACTGGAAGTGGGCCTCGAATCTCTCTGTCTTTCCACCAGGTCCGGCTCTAATCTGGAGAAGCCCAATTTTCGTACGTTTACCCACATAGATAGTCTTGAAAAATTTTGTCCTTGTTTTTCCCTATAAATAGAATTTCAAGTTTAACAAGTGTTGTCCCTCACTTGTTTCATGACAACACTTCAACGTTTGTCCTTAACGTTCTGCCCATGGGACAAGCGAAGTTAAAAGACAAAGACCACATACTCCAAAAAGTGTCATATTTCTGCAATTTAAATTTGCAATCATAGATGTAGGGTATTGGAAAGTTTTAAGTTCTTCATAAACACAATTGAAAAATATTTGGTTACTGAAAAGCATATTTTGATTTCTAAAAATCAAACAAGACGTTTTTGAAGTAAATTTTATGATGAAACGAATTTGTTATGAGATGAGACAAAGCATAAACATGCAAGTTTGCTTATTCACCACATTACATTAAATCATGAAGATATGGTCAGGATTGGACTCCAGGAAGGACTATACAGTAAGGATAAATGGACTTCTGTTTCAAATTCAGCAACATTGTCCACTAATAATGTGCAAATTACCATACACTGTGTGGCAGAAAATGGGCCATTAAATTTACAAGTACTCACACAACCTAAAATATTTACCCGTTTCTACCTATTCCAAACTATTTACCCGGCCATACTCATCCCCAATTCTACTTAACTTAAACACTTCTTTGTTAAAAGAATGTTCAGCAGTAATATCAAAAAGACGAATCAAGCTTTACGTGGCCAATGACTTTTCGGAATTGCAACCTAATTGTTGAGAGGCTCGACAATTATCTCTTTGATCAAGGTTATTAATTTTTTAACTTTTGTGGAACCACCAAACCCACTTCAAAACAATTATAAATGAACTTAAACTTCAATATTAATCCTTACAAGCCATTTTTAACAAGCTTTAATAATACTCATCCAGATTCAAAATCCAAATAACTATATTAAGCTTTTAATTCTCAAATTAAAGCTTCAAAGCTTCTTCATTGGTGGACAATTTTTGTTTTTTTAATTATCAGCAACAAAATTCGGACAATCACTATGATTTTAGCTTTCCACAATAGCACCTAGGTGATTTAACAAATAACAGGTGTCGTACACTATTATAGTATATTGTATAATATTACAACATATTTTATGTTCTTCATTCAACATTATACTATTACATTAAAATGGTATACTATTATGGTATATTATATACTGTTGCGGTATATTGCACATTATTACAATATACCGTTACAATATATTATATACTACAATAGTATATAGTTGCATTATAGCTATATACTCCTACAGTATATTGTATATCGTAATGGTATACTATTAGGTAGCTGTATTCGTATTCGATTTTCAACTGAAAGATTCGATCTCACTCACCTCAAATCAACTTCAAATATGATCAAATTTCAGTATGAACCTCCAGAAAGTACTATAAGCGATATTTAATAACGCCACTTTGAATCAAACAAGAAATCTTCAAAAAAAAAAATTGAGCTTCAAGCCAACAATGGTGGATATTCAAACACGCATAAAAATTCGGATTTGGGAAGCATACTCGAAGGTTAATAAGCAATTTTTTATAGTACCCACATCGAATCAAACAATAAATCTTCAAAAAAAAAAAAATCAGGAGCTTCCAGCTCAACAATGGTGGGTCTTCATACATACAAAAATCATAAGAAAAGGAGATAGAGCAATAGATTGGGTTGACCCTCTTAATGAATATCGATCTTACTGAGAAGAAATAGATCCATTCAAATCCACTACCAGGTAAGCTTGAAAAAATAAAACTGAATGTTTTGAACATTCTGTACTTCAAATGAGAAGGCAAATAGTTGAGTAGGCCGGGTAAATAGTTTAGACTGCATAGGTAGAAAAAGTAAATAGTTTAGGCTTGGATATTAAAGGGTAAATAGTTTAGGATTAATGGGTATAAAGTGAGATTTTCCTTTTTTTTAGCTCATTGTTGTGGATCGTCTTTTCCACTGAGGCCCTTATAAATGGGAGAAATTCAAATAAATAGCCAGATTTACAATTTGGTCATTCAAAAATAGCCAAAATTTTAGAAGTAAATAAAATTTAGTCGCTTTTCATATAAAAATAAATTTGAACGAAAACACAGTTCAAAATCCGAAAAATACTCCAGCATAATATATTGGAATTCCAGTATAATATACTGGAGTTCCAACATAAGTATACTGCAACTCCAGTATAATTATACTGGAAGTTCATACACAGGTGCTCCAATCTCCAGTATATTGTGCTGGAATTTTTCGCGTGTTGGAGTTCCAGTATGATATGCTGGAAGTTCATACACAGGTGTGGCGGTCTCAAGTATATTACAATGGACCGATCTCTGTTGCAGCAAAACAGTGGTTATTTTTCAATGACTTTGCAAATGCTGATTATTTTTGAATGACCAGTCCGAAAACTGACTAGCCCGTGCTATTTTTACCTTATAAATTCATCAATAAGCCTACCTCGTATCAGCATTTGTTTCAACGTAAGATTTAAACAATGTTATCTGTGAAAGATTTTGATATATTGCTAAGTATTTGATATTTTCTATTAAAGAAAAAAAAAGGTTTCAATATACCTATGTAGACAGCTCTCTGACTATTTCGAATTTTTTAAAATTTGATTTTATTCCAATTGGATCTCCCATACTTCATTGTTTGGCATGTAAAAAAAATAAAATATAAGGATAAATCAAGAAGGTGTGACTCTTGTAAATCTATAAAGTGCTATTTTATACGATGAAGATGTAAAATAGAATTCATAGGTATATGCCTCGCTGTTGAATTCTATTTCTATAAACATTTGGGACCAGTGTGTCAATATTATTTTTTTAGCCATTTGGAAGGAAGACCATGGAAAATATAAAGAATGACACATGCGAAACGTGGAAGGACTCCTATATATATGATAGTAAAAGCAGAGTGATCAAAAAGACAACTAAATGAATCTAATGGGTATTTTGCAAAGTGAAATCGACGTATCGTAACAATCCATATATAAATATGGAAAAGGACCACCATTCATCCATGTTTTTGCCTCGCCCTTTTTGTTTAGTTATATATATTAATCACATAGACTAGATAGAAGATGCCCCGCCCTATCTCCACCACCACCTCTTCCCCTTCCAAGCAAGAAAAACTAGAGATATGATTTGTTTATTTGTTTCCGTCTTCAACAAATCCTTATATTTGGGTATGGTTATTTTTCTTGGACTAAACATAAGGAATATTTTTGTCCACGAGTGACAATAAGATATGAATATAATTTTGGATATTTGCCTTTTTTTTTTGTTAAAATAGAGTCAAAACTTGTTTACGTGTATCTCGACTATCCTATTAGGTACCGCTAATTTCTCAGCAATATTTGTATTGGATAACTTTACTCATCCAAACTTAAGAAGATGTGAAGAAATTACCAAGCATTTTTTATTTTAGCTGGATTTTGAACCGTAATTTCTCCAAATTTTCACTACAAAGCGCACCTATGGGTGTCTACGATTTCTATTAATTTTACACCATGTTAAATTTTATGACTTACTAATTTCACCTAAAAGCTTAATACGTTGAAGAGAGTAATTTTATTTCTTTATAATCAGTTTACAACAAAATTTATATCCTGAAAATAAAAAACAAAAACAAAAAAAGTAGATATTGATGAGTCATAAAAGCATGGCTTAATCACCTCCACAACTACTGTTTCAAATCCTTTTGTTTTGCGCCTTTTCTTTTGGGGGAGAGTTGGCTGTGTATGCAGTGGCGCGGGGCTATATGCACTTAAAGGGGACCTCAATTGACACTCTTTCATCAAAAAATTATATTGTATAATTAAATAATTTTATTTATAAAAAAATATGTTTATACTATATATTGACATATACTATATATTAATATCCTTTATTTTTTTGGCGAACTTTTCTTTAAAATTTAATTCATTTTGAATAAAAATTCTGATTCCGTCAATGTCCCTTGTCTGTATGTCCTGAATGGTGCCATGACATATCTTTTTCTTCATGAGTGGTATTAATCACAACTGAGAATCTCAACCCAACCCCCCCTTTGCTTTTGTAACTTTGAAGCTTCTCTTCCTTTTCCACCGCGATCTGTCCCATCTACTTACGAACCTTAACTCCTAAGTACTTGACTTTTTCTTCACTATTCATTTCTCCATACTTTATTTCCTAAATCACGTTTATGAATGTTGTTATACTATTGTTAATATCTTCTTTTTTCTTTTCTTTCTTAATAGTAATATTTATGGTGATTAAATATACTACCGGATATGACCTAGCGATCAATAAAATGAATGAGTAATATAAAAAATTAAGATTTACATCTCAACAAAGACAAAAATATTAGGTTATCTCTTCTCATCTACCTAAATTTCGGAAGACAGAGTTATCTAGATACAACTAGGAGGTAACAAATGCGAGATGTGCCAGCCGACCCGCACACCATTATTAGAAAAACACTTATATTTATTATTATTAAAGGTCGTTTTCGAACTTGAGTGAGAATATTTGTGAGGAGTCCCCTGACGTCATTAGAAACTTAAACGTAAAAAAGTTGGTTTGATTTTCGTAATATTCCAAAAGCTAGATAAATTAATGGGAGATGCTTTGCATGATTGAATGAAATGTTACAGTGCTTTCACTTTCATAATTTTGTCAATCTGGATTGTCATCCTTTTATTAACATGTCCTGTTGAAAATTAAAGGGAATAAGGTGATGCTAAATGCAAAGTCGAACCCTCATCCACTTGTAAGAAACATGAGGTTGGCTAATTTCTAAGTGTTATCCCCTTTGCCTTACAACACTATAGTATTTCTTTTCAGCACTATATCAATGGAGACTTCTACTCAAATTGATTTTTTGTGTTTTGTCCCCTTATTTTCCCCTCCCCCACCACCTACCAAGAAAAAGAAGAAAAAAAACACTTCAACTTTAAAGACCCTTTCCCTACCAATTCATGAGGCATATTATTTGCTGTAAAATGGTGACACGCACTATCCATGGTGCTAGCTAGTACATACTCTAAAAAAAGGTTTTACAAAGTTCTTATATATATCAAGGGTATGGGTTTGATATGTCTCCCAACAATTGTCGGCTCATCTAAACTTTAAACTTAATTAGTTACCATCAAAGTTGTGACTTCTTTGAGAATGTAAATTCTAAATTCGGTAATGGACCAAATACTATCAGAAAAGATTTAAATGCACCTCTTGTTATACTTTGAATCTAAATATACCTCTGTTGTTATATTATTGGTTCAAATATATTTTTTTCCTTTGAGTTTGTCCAAGATGGACATCTACTCCCACGTGGCACTGACATTTGATGGGGTGGATGCCACATGACATGCCACCTCAACACCCCTAACCCATTTTACCCCTCGCTTCTATTTTTGTTTTCCACCACTAAAATTTCCTTCCATTCCACCATAACTGCCACCATTACCAAAAATGTTGTATTTCAAAGTTTAGTCTTTAATATATGGATTTGGGACGCTAAGGTGGCAAGCTATGCCGCGTCCATAGTGCCACCATTACCAAAAAAAGCGTTTGAGTGCTTTGTTAGTCAGGTATATATTGAACTCAGGTCCGGACAAGTTGAGGTTTTTCGTTATAAGACGAACAGAAAAACAAACTCTACACCATATGGCGCGCGCTTGATTTTGGTTTCTTCTATTTGTTCTCAATTCAGCTATAAGGTTATGCCCCCCTTCACCTTTAAGTAAAGAAATCGAACTGCAGCTTTGCTATAAAATGAACTTTACTATGTTATCATTGTTGTAAAGCGATAATGATTTGTACCAAAAGCTTAAGCATCAAAATCCTTGAATGATTACACCACTTTTGTTTGGATCCTTTTAAAATAACCGTTCAGACTATGTCATCTTTAAATATTACTAAAACCCATCACCAGAGAGCAAACCAAATTTATTAATGACTAAATTAAAGCATGATTAAGACATGACAACTTTCTATAGTATTATTAAAATCCAAGACTATTAGCTTGACGAAGACATGAGTGCATTCTAATCCTTAATTTAATATCATGTTAATTATAGGAATTAAACAGTAGAAAAGTCATGGCAAAAGTTAAAAAAGAAACTCTTCCATCTTTACTTTCTTTCTTCTTTTTATTTTTTTTTTAAAAGAAGGAAGGGGAAGAACATTTGATGAGATTATAATTGTTGCATTTAAATTGTAATTACTTCTTTCTTCCTTTTTTTCCTTTTTTGTTACATATGATGGAAACTTAACTTAGTAATAATGGTTCGAACTAAAAACATAAGTAATTACTCATGTGATCTTTTGATCATGGTCTGAGTCTTTTTTTCCTTTTTACTATTCAATAAAATACTTGTCGTCCTTTTTCTTTGTTTATTACTTTATCTAGTCTAATACGCAATGAAAGGATGGATTGATTGGTCAATTATGAGTGCACTATCACCCATTAACCAACAGAAGAACATATTCTCCTCTTCCTTCTATCCAACGCGTCTTCTACTCGCACGAAGCTAGGATTTTGAGTTTATAAGTTTAAGATTCTAAAAAAATATCTTACTATATTTTGACATTACTAATACATGTTAAGTAATTTTAAATATAAATATGAAATTTAGACCAAAATTATTAAATTATGTGAACTCGTAAGGTTAGTCATCATGCTATGGTACATGCAAATATATTGTAAAAATTGCGTGGGGCACCCTATTTGGTCGCCCCCATTTAACTTATACCCGCTTTTTTAAAAACTTTTAACTTGTACCCACTTTTTAAATAACTTCAGCTCATTTCCCCTCGCTGAGCTGAAGTTCGCCAGTTATAAAGACAACACTTCAGCATACGGGGCTGAAGTTCCCCAGTTACAAAGACAAAACTTCAGCTCTTCCCAGTTACTAACTTCAGCTCTAGAGCTGAAGTTCCCAAGTTATAAAGACAAAAACTTCAGCATACGGGGCTGAAGTTCCCAAGTTACAAAGACAAAACTTCAGCTCTAGAACTGAAGTTCCCCAGTTACAAAGACAAAAACTTCAGCTCTAGAGCTGAAGTTTTGTCTTTGTAACTGAGGAACTTCACCCCGTATGCTGAAGTTTTGTCTTTGTAACTGGGGAACTTCAGCATACGTATACTGAAGTTTTTGTCTTTATAACTGAGGAACTTCAGCATACATATGCTAACTTCAGCATACGAGGCTGAAGTTCCCCAGTTACAAAGACAAAAACTTCAGCTCTAGAGCTGAAGTTAGTTCCCCAGTTACAAAGAGCTGAAGTTCGCAAGCTACTTCAGGCCCGTCTACTAGAATGCTGAAGTTTTGCGTGATTGCCTTTGCTACTTCAGACCCGTATGCTGAAGTTATGCGCAAAAGCGGGTACGGATTCAATTTTTTTTACAAAACGGATATAAGTTAAAACGTAACACAAAAAGTGGGTACGGATGCAAAATCCCCAAATATATTCCAGACAAAAAGGAGTCTAGTGGGCCCAATGATGGGCTCTTCCATGTCCAATAAGGTCAGTTGTAGGGCCCAATAATGTGGGCCAGTAGCGCGTCCATAAGCTTTTATAAAGCTTTATTTAACTTTACAAGGGGATGTGGGGGGGGGGGGTCTCCTTTTCTTTAGTTAGGCCCGATTTGAGGCTGATCTGATCTGATCCGATCAGATCCAACGGTGACTTTTAGATGGAAATTCCAAGATGCTTACTGTCCAGAAGGATCATCGGACGATCCACATGCAATCTCCAGAATCCTTGTAGAGTCTCCTGGATTCGAATAAATTTTTGACTAATATTAATGTAGATATGAATTATTTGGGTAATGCATTATTGTTAGTGGGCAGGGTTAATTAATAAATATGCCATAGACTTTACTTCACTACTCAGTTTCTGTTGTCTTTTCCTTCCTTTAGTGGACTTTCTTTGAGTGGGCCCTCTTCTTTTGGTCTACATACATAACTGTGGACTATGGAACTTTAACAGCCCAAAAGTTGACCCCTTTTTGTCATTTTCATGCATGATCATTTAGGATTTAAGTTATACTACCAAAATAATTCACAATTTCTTAAATTATTTATTAGCTTTGTTTAATTTGAAATAGTAACTTAGTTATTACTTTTGTCGTAGTATAGGATTTACCTATTATTACTTTATAATTTACCTAATTACATACAGATCATTTTTTTTTTACACAATAGCATAGGCTAGCCAGTTTTCGGACCGGTCATTCAAAAATAACCAGCGTTTGCCAAGTCATTGAAAAATAGCCACTATTTTGCTGCAACAGAGACCGATCCAGCACAATATACTGGAGTTCGGTGCACCTGCATATGAGCTTCCAGCATATTATGCTGGACCGGTATACTTTGCTGGAGTTCCAGTATACTTAATGTGGAACTCCAATACATTATACTGGAATATTTTCCGGATTTTGAATAGTATTTTTTCGTTCAAATTTATCTTTACATAAAAATTGGCGAAATTTTGATTACTTTTGAAACTGTAGCTATTTTTGAATGACCATTTGTAAATCTGACTATTTTTAAATTTCTCCCTATCAATACATATAACATGAAGTGTATGTTAATGCTTCACTGAAAGTGTGACAACTTTTGTACATCAGTGTAATTTCAATATAAGCAATGTAATTTAACATGTTGTAGAGGCTATTCAACTAATTACCTTATTTTCTCATATTACTAGTTTTACTTATTAAGGTTACTTTTATGATGACTTATTTGTTTTTTTCTTTCCAGCACTTTTAAGACCACTTCATAGCCAAAAAAATTGTATAAGCCAGTGAAGGGCGGATGCACATGGAAGGGGTGGGTTTACATGAAACATCCTCCTCTTCCTAAATTATGTATAGCATCGACGAATTTCAGCTCAAGTACTTAAATTAACATGCGTAAACCCAAACACAAGTTTGTACTTGGTACAAAGGTGCACCTTTTACCTTTTGTCGAGAGGTTCAATCCATATACTCTTTCTTATTTTAAATCATATTTTAATTAATAAATAGGGTTAAATCCCCATATCTCTGCCACTTATTCTAATTAAACATACTTTTTATTTCCTTTTTTATTCGCTACATATATTTTTTTCCTTCTCTTTTTTAGTCATTGTTTTGATTTTTAAAATTTCTAAACCAAAAATACATCCTTTTGGTAATTTGGGTTTTTGGCACTTATGATACACCCGCACTCTTGAGATTCTGAATACGCCTGCCAATGAATATACATGTTACATTTATTACGAGTTTTACCAGCTTGAACTGATCAAACTACAATGTCTTTTAAAACTATTTCAAACAGTAAGTCGATATAATGTCTTTTCTGGAATTTTCCCAGCTCTTCTTATATTCCATTTCACTAGGAATATGTTGATGTGATAATTGACCTGTTGCAATGTTTGATCTTCTCCTTCACGTCCGATTAGATGCACTTCTACCCAATTCAGTTGTTCTTACAAACATGAGTATTCATCAAAAAATGGATAGCACGTGTACGAAGTATTCGTGTTCATGTAGGGAACGGCCGCACCTGAAGAGGTGTGATATGTAGGCAACGACTAATTCACGGTTCGATCATGTAACTTATAAGTCACACAGAAATAATTTTACCGTTGCTCCAAGGCTTCCTTTCGAAACAAGAATATTCATCAGTTTTAGGCGAGGTCGAAGATTTTAATATTAGCACTTCCTTTTATTGTTTTTAGGTTCATTTTTTAACATGATCAGAGCGTCAAGAAAAATACTACTGAACTTTGGAAAATACTACCATCAGATACAAAAGTGTAACGAAGCATCAGGTTAATTTATCAATAGCACATATATTGCCTTCGTTCCTTGAATATTCGAATTTCCAGTATCGTAGTACTAGCTCTTATCAAAGCTTAATATATATGTTCTCGAAACCCAACCTCTAAACTATATTCGATTTTCATTTTTTTTGCTTATAAATGTTTTTTGTTTAAAGTATATATAGTAGACAACCTTTTATATTTTGTTATTTTAGGTGAAATTTTAGAGTAACAAAGGCTAGCGTTTACTCGTGTCATAACCTAGTGCGAAAAATAGGACCTTCTGATAATTGTATGTATTGAACAATTCAGATATAATTTAATTACTTTAATGTGACAAAATAATTTTGTAGCTTTAAGTTCCGTGGTAATAAGTGAATTGATTTTACATAGCGCTTGCTAAAAAATGCAGCTCAAATAAAAACCGGAAGTTAATTAATCACTTAATGCTACCTTAGCTTAATTACTTAACTATTTTCTTCTTCGAAGGTCAGTATATTAACTATTTCGCATCTATCGAATTTGCGTGCCATTGGCGAGGAAGAGCATAGGAAGCAGAGCAATACTTTTGAACAGATTATTGTAATTAACTTTGAATATATGGTCAAGTAATTAATAACTTTAGGAGGACTTGTAATAACTTTGAAATGGATTAGTTAACTAAGAAGGAAAAAATAATACTATTATTTTACTGAGAAAGAGCTGCTATATTGTTTCAACAACTATGCATTTACTTAATTAACTTGCACACGTACAAATATATAAATCAAAAAGATAGAATAACTACGTAGTTTGAATTAGTTAAAGGAAGGACAACACATTAAATTTGAAGACATGCAATTAGATTGGTATGGGAAGATTGAACGTAAGAAATACTAATAAAGTGTTTGGAAAAGTATAGAAAAGCCTTCTTTTTAATTTTTCGCTTTCTTTCTTTCAAGTACAAAAATAAAGACTTCACATACACGCCTCTAATCTTACAAAAAGATAAATCAATCACTTCAGACTCGTGTCCTGCATGTTTCTATCCCTACAACACATACATGCATGCAATCATACCCATCCCTCAGATTAAAGGCCAAATTACACCTTTTTTTATTCGGAAAATAAAAGAAATTATAAGTATATATTAGTACTATATCTTTTTAATATTTTGAGTAAAAATTCCACTTTAATTCCATGCATGCAATTAGGCCCGCACGCACGCAAAGATAAAAAGCGAGCAATCATCATCCTCACAAAAAGCCTCCATTTTCTCTCAAAGTTTTCAGAGCCATTGAAGAAAGTAGAAAGGAAAGCTAAAAAGAACACACCCACCACACAACGTCTTCTTCTATTAAAGCAACTACAAACCATACGCACTACAAACCACTCGCGCAAAAAACAATTCCCTCACCTGTTAGTTATACGTAGTCTTTAGAGACTTTGGCTACGGTTACCATTAATCTTCTCTCTTTTCCCCAGAGAAATGAAAGTGCCCTTTTCCTCTAATGACAACGTGAGTTCAAAACCATTGATTAGCAACAACAACAACCTCCGAAACGCTACTTTTCCGGCCGCCACCAACGGCCCTAACTTGTGCTACGAACCCAAATCAGTCCTCGAACTCCGCCGCAGTCCCAGCCCTGTCGTTGACAAGCAGGTGATAACAAATCCTGATTTCTCCGCCCTTTGCGGCGGCGACGATCCTCTCCAGCTAGGAGATCATGTTCTGAGCAACTTCGAAGATTGGGATTCTTTGATGAGAGAACTTGGCTTACAAGACGATTCTGCTTCACTTTCTAAGTCTAACCCTCAACTCAGCCTTACACAAAGCGACTCGCTGACTCAGTTCCATAACCTATCCGAATTCTCATCTGACTCGACTCAGTTCCCTACATCTGATTTTTCTTTCTCCGAGAATTTCCCTCAGCAATTTCAATCAGTGAATCAGGGAAATTACATTAACGCCCTTGATCTCTCCGGTGATATCCACCAGAATAATTGGAACGTAGGATTTGATTACGTGGATGAGCTCATTCGTTTCGCTGAATGCTTCGAAACCAACGCTTTCCAGCTCGCACATGTGATACTGGCACGGCTCAATCAACGGCTCAGATCCGCCGCCGGAAAACCTCTTCAACGAGCTGCCTTTTACTTCAAGGAAGCACTTCAAGCTCAACTCGCCGGGTCAACTCGACAGACTCGCCCTGCCAGCTCATCCGACGTGATTCAGACCATCAAATCCTACAAAATTTTCTCAAATATATCTCCAATCCCTATGTTCTCCAGCTTCACGGCGAACCAAGCCGTGCTTGAGGCAGTCGACGGCTCGATGCTAGTCCACGTCATCGACTTCGACATCGGACTCGGAGGCCACTGGGCTTCCTTCATGAAAGAGTTAGCCGATAAAGCCGAGTGTCGTAAAGCCAACGCGCCGGTTCTTCGAATTACGGCTCTAGTCCCTGAAGAGTACGCTGTGGAATCGAGGTTAATCAGAGAAAATTTAACACAATTTGCTCGTGAACTCAATATCGGTTTCGAAATAGATTTTGTTCTAATTAGAACTTTCGAGTTGTTATCCTTCAAAGCAATAAAGTTCATGGACGGAGAGAAGACAGCGGTGCTTTTATCCCCCGCTATCTTCCGACGGATCGGGTCAGGGTTTGTTAACGACCTCCGTCGTATTTCCCCTAACATGGTGGTACACGTGGACAGCGAAGGGCTGATGGGTTACGGAACGGCGTCGTTCCGTCAGACGGTGATTGATGGATTGGAATTTTACTCTACGTTGCTGGAATCACTAGAAGCAGCAAATATCGGTGGCGGGAATTGTGGGGATTGGATGAGGAAAATTGAGAATTTCGTGCTGTTCCCGAAGATAGTGGAGATGGTGGCGGCAGTAGGGCGCCGAGGAGGTGGTTCGTGGAAGGATGCGATGGTGGCTGCCGGATTCCGGCCGGTGGGACTAAGCCAGTTTGCGGATTTTCAAGCGGATTGTTTGCTGGGGAGGGTACAGGTTAGGGGATTCCACGTGGCGAAGAGACAAGCGGAGATGTTGCTGTGCTGGCATGATAGGGCCCTGGTGGCCACGTCAGCTTGGAGGTGTTAATAATAAAAACTACTAACCCTAAAGTAGTTGTAATAATAGCAGTGATTTCGATCTTTAGCTATATGGTTTTAGTTTTAGGGGGTGGGGGTGGGGGTGGCATAACAACGGATAAAACTCAAAAGAAACTTTAAGAAGCATGCCTTTTTTTTTTTTTTGTAATTTTGTAGCTTAATTTCGAGTGTCAGGTTGGTCTCTCTAAATAGTGGATAAATGCAATGTGTAACTTTTTCGCTGTTAATTTCAAAGAAATCTCCCAGCGCATCGCCATGTTTGTTCTTTTTCCATGAAAAAACATCGTCATGTTCAATTAGGAGCAATAGATGAATTATTCCGAGAAATTTTATTAAAAGATGAAGTTAAACCTATGTATTGTCAAATTAGGTAGATTCGATAAACTAGCCGCCGATTAGTAAATAACTCAATCAACTAACAATTCAAACCAAGAAATGAAAAAACCAAAGTCGTATGAGTTCACAAAGATTCAGTGGCTAAAAAATAAAAATAAAAAAGTATCAAAATAATTCTGATAATTCAATAATTTTATTACTTCAATCCGAAATTTTTAGTTACTTTGAATGGATGAGTTCTAGCAAGGGAATAATTAAGTGTAGGAGAAGCACTGAAGCAGTATGGTTTTATCACATAATAAGCTAGCGTTTGAACATAGATTTGATTGTAATTTGAAAAAAAAAATTGAAATTGTGTTAAAAAATAATTTTTGAAAGTTTAAGTTGTGTTTGAACATGTATTTTAGTTGAAGAAAAGTTAAAATTTTTGTCATGATCCAATTGTGTATTAGGCCGTGATGACGTCCAACATCATTCTTAGGCAAACCAACACTGATTTAAACTAAGAACATTTCTAATAGAGCTCACTGAGTGAATAACCTTCTACGTTAACTAAAGATATTATTGATATTAATAATGTAACATGATTTAAATGGAACAATAAATGCAACTGTAATCATTTGAATTTTATCCCCAAAATCAATAAGTTTACTAATAAGTGTGTCAAGACCGGGTGTCACAAGTAAATGAGTCATCTAGCAGAATATACAAAACCATATAGTAGCCTACTGTTTGGAAGGAAGTAGACAGAAAAATAAAATATAAAGAAGACTCCAGTTGCTGCAGAACGGCTCAAAAGGGCAACTCACTGATAGTCTCGAACTAGGGAAGTAGAACAATGCGTCGGGCTGGGGACCAGATGCACTCGCCTCAAATCATGTACAATCAAGTACAGAAGCGTAGCAAGAGTACATAAAAATATGTACCCAGGAAATATCTAGTCCAACCTCGAAGAAGTAGTGACGAGGGGTCAACTTCGACACTTACTAGGGCCAACAATATAATAATGTAAGAATTCTCAATAAGCACAGTATGTAGAAATAACAATAATTCAGAATACGAGACAACTGAACGACTCTTTCATCAAATTTAAGTATCCAAACACTTCCTTTATTTAAACAAATGTCCTTCAAACAGAGAGTTTATACCAATTAGTAAAAGGGCTTCAAGTTCTATTATCACACATAAATTCCACTGAGGACGTTTGGCCCGATCCAACATAAAATGTAAATTGTGCACTGTCGAGGGTCGTACGACGCGAACAATAGATGCATCTATTACCCCGCTCGCAAATCATCCATGCGACGCGGTCAAATATAAATTTAAAGAATTACCCCGCTCGCGAATCATTCATATGACGCGGTCAAATATAAATGTAAAGGATTACCCCGCTCGCGAATCATACCTGCGACGCGGTTACACATAGATTTCTTAGATTATTTTAGTATTCTTCCATTCTTTTCAAAATACGAAGTTCAAATGAAAACATTTAAGATTCCGGTTTTTATAACAATTTCAACTTCCTCCAAAACGTGTAGCAACAACTAAATTCCACTACTTCTCAAGGCAAACAATAAACACAATCGGTAACTATATCAACAAGGCATGATGTAGGCCTAAACTACCCGGATATTGGCATTGTTATTAGCTACGTACGGACTCTCGTCACCTAGTGCGTACGTAGCTCCCCATATATAATCACATATTAATTAAATTCACCTATGGGGAAATTTCCCTCTTACAAGGTTAGAAAAGAGACTTACCTTGTCTCAAATCTTACTTCTCACTTCAAGAATGCGCTCAAACCTCCAAACTTGACGCCAAACGACTCAAAACTAGTCAAACATTACATAAATTAATCAATCTATGCTCAAAAGTTCATAATTTCACCATTTAAGTGATTACCCAACCTAATTTGCAAGATTCCTAAAATTCACCCCCGAATCTACATGCTCGGATTCCAAAAAATTTCAAAGAAAGTTGTTACCCATAACCTTAGGAACATAAATATATGACTTTTACTAAGTTCCCTAACTATTTTCGTGGCAATACTCTATTTTATCAAAACCCTAGGTTTTCCTCTAAACCCATGATTTTCATTAATTTACATGTTAAAATTTACCCATAAACTAAGTATTAAACTCACATTAGGTAGAATTTACTTACCTCACAAGGTTGGGTCGAAATCCCCTTCCCACGAGCTCACGAATCGCCCAAAGTTGAAATAAATGATACCATAAATGTCTAAGTCCCGTTTTTAAAATACCTCACTGCCTTCAGCTTTTTCGCACCTGCGGGGAGATGGCCGCACTTGCAGTCACGCACCTGCGGAAAATCCATCGCAGGCGTGCATCCTCCCCTAATGGCCAAGCCCCGCATCTGCGGACCCAAGGAACCGCACCTGCGCAAGAGCTCGCACTTGCAACCACTGTCCTCGCACTTGTGGTGGCGCAAGTGCGCTAAGGCTTCCGCACCTGCGGTGCCTGGGCTGGCCTTCCACTTTCGCTCCTGCGACTCGTGGCTTGCACCAGCGAGCTCACACCTGCGGCTGACCAACCGCATGTGCGGTCGCACAAGAACTAGTGCAGCAACAGCTCTTTTGAGCTTCAAACTCGACTCGCACGACGTTCGAATGGTATAGGGGGCCCTCGAGGCCCCGTCCAAACATACCGACAAGTTTGGAATCATAAGACGGATTTGCTCGCACTCTTGGAACGCCCAAACAACATTAAAACTAAGAATTGCAACCTAAAATCAATGAATCAAAACTTAAGAGTTTCAAGTTTTTCATTTCACTTCCAATGCGCCGAAGTGTACTTAATCTACTCAGAATAACACCAAAATTGCGTGCAAGTCTTAAATTGCATTACAGGACTATTTCTGGTCTCAGAATTTCGTTTGGACTTCGATATCACCAAAACGCGTTTCAACCCAAATTTAAAGAACTTCAAAAACCTTTAAGAACCAACTTTCACTATTAGGCGCTGAAATGCTCCCGGGTCATCCGAAACCCGCTCCAAGCATATGCCCAAGTCCGAAATCATCATACGAACCTATTGGAGCCGTTAAATTCCGATTCAGAGGTCGATTACTGAAAATGTTGACCGAAGTGAAACTTGACCCTTTTGGCCACCTTAAGGAACCAAGTGTTCCGTTTTCACTCCAAACTCTCCAAATCTCCGAACCAACCATCCCCGCAAGTCATAAATTCGTAAAAGCAAGTACGGCGCGTCCTATTTAGGGGTACAGGGTTCTAGAAAGCAAAACGACTGGTCGAGTCGTTACATGTGAGTGAAAGAAAATTTTCACCCAAAAACTGCCCTAAATCAATTTTTGGGAACTTCAAAATTATTGAAATTTCTTGTCCCAAAACATGATTATAGTTCATAAACAAACAATGTTTTCATTTTTTTTCTAAAAGGAATAAAGACAAAATGTAAGCTTCGATGCCCGACTGTATGGAGTACTGACCACACCGAGGGACGAGCCCTGAAGTGAAGGACAGGGAACGAGCGGCAGAAATGTGTTCCAATTTCTGGCCTTGCACCTACCATCCAATGGACCATGGACTAATTTAATTGATTATAACAAGTAATTACCAATTATTGCCTGTCTCAAATTATATATCGTGTTTCTCTTTTACATGCCCCTTAGAAAATATTAATTAGACGGAGCTTGAACTATTTTACCTTTATTTATATCTTAAAACATAATTTCTTTTCATTGAATATTTACTCTATTTAAATACTATCTTCATCTTCAATAATAATTAGTTTTAAGGGTAAAATGAAAAAATTATAATTTATTTTATCTTAAACTTCGAAAATGATTATTTTTAAAAATCATGACAAATAATATAAGACCGAAGGAGTACTAGACATGTCCCCCCCCCCCCCCCCCCCCCCCCCCCCCCCCAAACCCAAAAAAAGATATACCAAAAGTATTCTTTTCTCATGTAAATCCGAGTTGAAGAAAATGAAAATATAAAATTTATATAACCAACTCTAGTTAGTTTAGAATTAAAAAATAATTTGCTATTTTCCCCATATTTCTGTCCTTAGTGCTGGGCTAAAAGATATTCCCTGCCAAAATCTCATCCACGTTCAATGCAAGAAACTTTAAAAATATCCAATGAAAAGGAAACCATGAAGGTAAAATTCCAACAGTACTCAATGGTGCACTCACCAGAAGACTTCTTAGGTTACATACCAGTTATTGTAGTTAATTTAACAAGAGCACAGGCTCAGACTCAACACTGGGGTTACAATTAGAAAATAAATGTTACAGTCACACTCAAAAAGGGTCAAAGGGTATAGGTTAGTAGGACAACAAACATTTCTCATTCTGCTGCACCTAGAAGCAATGAATTCTTTTGGCTCCTGAAATATTTGTGAGCACTTGTAACTTAAATCACCTACTCAGTGCCTGGCTTTTCCTTAACTAGCTTCCTCAACGTTAGATTGTAGATGAGCGGCATTGCCGTTGCTCTCTAGCTTAGACACAGCATCTGGCCCACATAAACGCGTTAACTCTTCCTGTTTTACCATCATATTCCAGCAAATATCAGTACTTTAATTTCATCTCTCTCCTTTAGAACTGCTTGGTCAGGTTAAAAAGAACTTTGCAAGGGAAAAAATAGCACTGTAAAACAAGATGAATGGATGCTGCAGCAAAAGATTCCACGATACTAATTGCCTCACATTAGTTATAACAAAATGCTTTTCGAGAAGCAGCATCACACTATCCCTATAAAGTGCAAAGGTAAATGAGGGAAAGAAAAAAGGGGATGACATGAAGAGGGTACTTGAGAATATTACTTAAAAATGAGGGCAACCAAATATCAAGGAGGATAAGCAACTATAGGAACACTTAAGAAGGTATTAAGTACCTTTATCGAACTATTCTCTGAGGTAAGCTTCTCACATTCCTCAGAGAGCCGCTGGAGCTCATCTTTGAGTGAATGATTCTCACTGCTCAAAACTTCTACCCTACGCTGCAGCTCTTCACACTCAGCCTGCAAAAATAAGAAACAGAAAACAACATGACTGCCAGAAAATCTAAAGGAAATTTTGAGTACATTCTGGATTGAATTCCAGAAATTGGAGCAAGCAAACAATCAAAATCGCCCATGAACATGATTAAGAACTAAAATCAGCTTGTTTGATATCCTGCTGGAATTCTGGTTGCTGTTGTAACTTGAATGAAAAAGAGTTTCATGTTTTTGTGTGGGCTGAGTTGCAAGCTTGATGTGCACGGGAAGAATTTTTACACTTAGTCACCAGTTGTAAGTTGTAACTCTTTTCTAAACTGATGTCATATACAAGGACAGGAAAAATCCACATGCAGTAAGATGAACTCCTATAATGGAAAGCAGCCAATTCCTTCGTTTCTTGGCATTAATTTGGTGACGCTTCCCATCATTTCATTTCACCATTTAATTTAACTAATAACTATCATTAGGGAAAACAGTCGCTGACTACTGCATCTGGATGAATTCTTTTCTTCTCCTTTTGGGTGGATACACTTAAGTTATGCATCGATCCCCAATGACATGATTTATTGTAATGGGTATTTACACTTCTATCCAGTTACTCACTTCCTATTCAATTAAGCCCATCAAGATTCACGGTCATATATGCATTTATTTGTCACTTAATAGTTTTCTGGTTCAAGCTGTTTTGCTTAGAACAATTGCCTTTTCGGGAGCTCAAGGGCTAAAAGGTGTTTTCAAGAGCTTAACTGACATTTACCCAACCCTGTCTCTCAATTATAATATTTATTACTCCCTACGGTTACACAATATGTCTTAGCTAGCAAGATTATGGAGCAGTTTCACAAAGGGATCAATAATTATAATCAACAATTAAGTCTATAAGGTGAGAGGACAAGAATATTAAGTATTGACTAAGGGTCCATAAAAGAGGCTGTACACTAGGATTTGATATAAGATTCTCTTTGGAAAGGGTTAGACATAGTTGGGACAGACTTACTTTTGAGAATAGGTAATCAGCCTTCAAGAGGATGGTGGTCTAAGGGAGACCGTCTATAAGTGGTTTGTTTTATGTGACATTTGATATGAATGCATCTCCTGTTGCTTTTTCACGTTATATTCCTTTTTTGGTACATACCATCCGTTAATATGCCTTCTACAACACGAAGAAATTTCTCGCATGTGCTTTACATTGTCTTCGCGAATTGAAATAATAGAGAGACACCAGATCTTGTTCTTTCAGAGGAAAAGAGAAAACACTAAGAAAGAAAGTTACACTTACTAGGGCCTTAAAACACTATCTGCAGATTAGAACATGATATGCAGATATCACATCGAATTGCATTCCCATATTCTTACTTATTTATGCTGGAGACCGGTTCATAAAGGTGACATAAATGTGTTTCAATCAACTAGAAAAATTCATCATCACAATACATTAATGGTTTGGTTGAAAGGAACTTGAAGCATCGGTCTAGGTTAATGTGGCTAGACAAAAATGCAAAAAGATCAGCGCGCCATACGATGGCATAAAACAGAATGATCTTTTTTTTTAAATAGCTGCGGTGTCCGGGCCAACTTCTGCGAACCTCGACTAATTCCACGGGATACCTACCACCTCCCACCAGCAATAGGTACGAGGTAACTCTATCCACCAAGGCTTGGATAGATGGGAAGAAATCACCTAGTGTTTTTTGCCTCCGCTAGGTTTTGAACCTGAGACCTCATATTCTCACCTACTTTATGGACCACTAGGCCACACCCTTGGGTGCGTAAAACAAAATGATCTTAAGGCTTTATATTGGTGTAGAGTCTGTAGACACCAACTTTTTCTGTAAGAGCTGTAATTATTTATTATATACAAATTTGGGGACCTCTGCTTGAAACCAGATGTCTGAGTCTAAAACCATGTGGAGAAGAATCTTTGGCTCATAATAAAAGCCATATAGTCAACTCTGAGTCTCTGACAGGTAAAAGATGGAAAGAGTAACTCTAACTACAAAGAGTAACTCATACCTGCTTCCGTAGCCTTGACCTCCTAGCTGACTCCCTATTAGATTGCTTTCTCTTTTGTCTTTTAAGTTCACGTTCGTCCTGTCAATGCGAGGTTTATAACGAAATTTCTCAACAAAAAGAAACAGAAAAACAATAATAACAGGGCTATAACCCCATCATTGATTGTGTACTTGCCCTGGCACACAAAAAAGAGAGGGGAACTATCGACCTGTGGAATATGGAAAAGTGCCTTTCGTGTCTTACATAACTTACCTGAAAGAACCATGAAATTTTTTTGGGATGGTGGCGGCGGCAGTGTTATAAAGTAGAACCATGAACTTCAAACAAGCACAAGATGCTGATATATCCAGAGATAAAGAAAAATCGGGATGGAACCATGTTCAAGAACTAATGATATAAGGAAGTTCAGTTTTATAGTCCCTTTCAAACCATATGAAGGTTTACATATTATTTAATGCAAAGAATTTGATAAGAAAATCTAATCCTACAAATAGGTAATTTTAACCCATAAAGAATGAAACCAGCATAGCTTCAGGAGTTTTCTGGCGTATTTTAAATCGGAGCTATTTCTGGACCAACCAAAAAACCTTGTAAAAACAGAGTGTTGAGTGCTTTTAAGAGTTCTCCACGTTGTGATCTTTCTTCCTTCGCTCTCAATTATGAAACTAGAGATTTCACAAATTAGTCTTTTTAGCCATTTGTTTTACGTCTATTCATGGAACTCTCTATGTTAAAACTCAAGATACACCGACAATTAGTGTTATGAGAGAAAATATTTCATCTTCAGAGATACCATCTGCTACCAGATGGTTGGAATATATGCTGCGTTTTACAGACAAGCAGTTAGACTGTAGAATTTGAAGGACAGAATACATAAACTAATCTGGTAAAAAATGACAGTACTGATTTCAGTGAGTGAAAAAAGCTAAAGAAAAGAAAATGTACCTGAACCCATTGACCATTCAGCCTTCCTTCATGTCCTATAACTGGACCATTCGCATTTGGCTGTATTGTGATCGCTCCAGGACCGGCAGATGATGCATTCCACACATCCATACCAATATCTAGGTTAGTTGCGGGCATAGTGACAGGATTTGCATGCATAGAGGTCTGGTAATTCACTGTTGTGGGATTATTCTGCGCACTGGCTCCTGATAATCGCCAGATTTAGAAACTCGGTTATTGAAAGTAAGAATGTCAGAACAGAAGAAAGGTCACAGAAGCTACCATCGGCAAGCATTTGATCAAAGCTTCCCTTCTTACTTGCAGCAAATTCCTGACATTACATATTATCAAAAAAAAAAAAAAAAATCAACTAGCAATCACAGGACAAGGTAAGCATAAAACTGAGACTCGTGATCTCCATAGTATGAAAATAAAGAAAAAAAGTGGTAAGATTGATCTGAATACTCACATGGTTATCATTTTCATCATTTGTATCTGATGTACCTTCACTTCTGCTTTCATCACTGTTTAAGAAAAAATATCCCAATTAGATGCATGACTGATCCAAAAAGAAGAATTTACGGAAAATGTGATACAAAATCAGACCTTTGTGTGGCACCATCATTTCCAGAACCCGAAGCAACTTTCCCGCTGTCGCCTGCCTTGCCACCAGAACTGACCTTTAACTTTTTGTTCGTATTCCGATCCTTTCCTTCAGGATCCTTCCCGTTTGATTCAAGATTTGCTTGCACAGTGTTTGGAGTGAGCTGAAAAGACATCAACAAAGGTATTAACATGAAGTGTCTTCTTGGTTTTTTATTTATTGAAGAAGAGGTGACTTCCTTTCATCAGCTTTCAAATTCATAAGAACAAAGTACCGATAAGCTTGATTACCGTGGCCATGTTAGGATGAGCATAAACTCCGGCAGGAGGATATAAAGCTGGATATGGGACTGGAGTCCCATAAGGAGGCATAAGAGGATGCTGAAATATCACAAGGTGATCAGAGAAAGACTATAGATTGGTTCTGAGGTCGTGTGATAGAAAAATCATAAAGCAGGAAACTAAATAAATTAGGAATGGAAAATCAATTACCTGGCCTCCCCACAAGTATGGGTGGGAAGCAGGAGAAGCAACAGGTGAGGCAAAGAAGGGAGGAGTAGCTCCAGCACTATAATAAGCCTAACCAGGAAAAGAGAATTAGTACTTGATATACTAGAAAACTAGAACAATCATTCATCAGCATTCATGTTATTGGCTTAATCATTATGGAACTTAATATCAACCTGCATAGAACTTGACCAATCAGGATATGAGGGTGTAGTTTGTGTCTCCTGATCAAACATTAGAAAACTTGTTAGCAGTGAGCCAATACATACATTAATACATCTGGGCGCACACACATACAGAGAGAGAGAGAGAGAGAGAACAGCACATGTTTAATGACTTATTGGCTGTAAATGTACAAAAGAAAAGAAAGAGAAGGAAAGGGACCTGAGTTGAAGCCGGTTTTAAAGGCTTTGTAGGGGTACTCTCTTCCCCAGCTCCCATCGGGTCAATTGATTGTATATTCGGGTATCCACGTGAATAATTCAGAAATGGTGTACTCGATTAAAGGCTAGATAGATCATAAATAGGGAAAAGAAATTAGAACTTCTCCACTTTCTCTTTTTGGATAAGTAGAAGTTAGAACTCCTACCATTTTCCACCTATTAATGGGTGTACAGTTTCTTGCTTTTCTGGTAAGCAAATAATATACAAACTCTGCCTCGAAAGCTATTCTTATGGCATACAAAGAAGACTAGAGATCACTATGCCTCAAATCCACATTAGTTAAAGTTGAGTTGATGTAAATAGAGGGCTCAAAAAACTTAATAAAACCTCTCTGCCTAAGAACAAATCAATCTTACCATGCATAACATAACAATGAGAAACAAATGTCATATATCCTCTTTTTTGGTCTACACAAGAACCATTCAACTGTATCATCAAGCTGATTGTAAAAGGATGAAAGAAGCTGTAAATCCATCAAAAATAAATAATTTACAAATTCATGCAAAGCAATCTTTTAAATTTACAATGCAATCTGTATGTGACTCTGAATATAGAGATTGAAGCACAATTCTAGAGGGATGTACATAAGCCAAGTACCCATGCCAAACTAATACTCCATATATTACTAAAAATATTAATGTATTTTCTTAAAGAAATTGGTATGTTTCCAAAGAAAACATTTTAGACTAATAGAGGATCAAGAAAAAGAAAATCTGTTCCATGACTATATACAAGGGCGGAGCTACAATATTAGCTACAGGTACTGCAAAGTGCAAACCGAGTAGCTTTTGCTTAGACCATGTATTTGTAGTAGAAAAACCATTATATGTGTATAAATATTTAATTGCGAACACTGAAACTAAAACATGCTATTGAGTTCAGTGGCAAGTTCAAAAACCAAGAACTTCAAATTTTGATTTCTATATTATTAAATTTCAAAATATAAATAATGTCATCCATTAATCCCAAAGGTCAAGTCTTTCTTAATGGTCTCTAGTCCTTACTGTTCTTGGTAACATCATTTCCATGAAGACCAATTGCACCATAAATATTTATTAATCATGTCTTCTTGATGTTAAATCTTACAATATAATAGTTGGTGTTTTGCTTAAAGAATATAGCCAACATCTATGTACACCATCTTTAGGCACAATATTTCAGGTTGGAGTGTCCTCTCTATAAGACTATAGAGCTCTAGGGTTTTTAGAACAAATAAGTCGGAGACCACTCACCTCCAATCAGAATTAGTTCTCATCCCTAACATGAACCAAAGGTTTTGGTAAGTTCACTTAAAACTGGACAATTAGTTAATAATGCAAAACTGGACAAAGAATTGGGTTTTTCTTTTGTCAATTTAACAACTTAGTTGCAAGAATTTATCTTCCAAGAAACCTTTGTGAGTTGCTAAATTGATTATTAAGCTCCATAGACAGAAATAAAGCTCAATTTCAAACATAACAGGGACCAAGTACACAAAACAAAAGGAAACCGCTAAACACTTAAAGAGAGATCCCAAAGTTCAAATCTTTAGAACAGGATTAAAAAATAACAAACAAACAAATCATGTCTTAGGTAATTCTTTTGTAATTGTCTGTCTCTTTGTGTGTGTGTGTGTGTGTGTGTGTGTGTGTGTGTGTGTGTGTTGTGGAGTATTAGCATGTTAAGGCGCGTGCAAACACAAAGACAAACAATCCATACGAAATTAGGAAGTAAGAAACAAAACAAAGAAAGAAGAGGTGGTGGGGGGGAGCTGACCTGGGCCGTATTGGAAGAGAGGGATGGGAGGTGGAACAAGGAGGCTCCAAGTCGGCTAAAGTTTTGATTTTTTTAACTTTACTTTTTTGGTTTCAATTCTGCTGCTGCTTGTTGGTAAACAAGTGTTTCCTCAGGAAATTAAGGAAACTTTACTTGAGGTTAAGGTTGTCCTAATAATCTTGGTTCTTGGGTCTGAACACAACACTGTGACAAAAAGAAGAAGAAGAAGAAGAAGAAGAAGAAAGTAGTTGCAGTTTAATACAGGGGGAAAACACGAAGAAGAAAGTATTTTCCTTTTTAAACAAGACTTGCTAATGTGTGATATTGTATTACTAGGGGGGCTGGACCAATGTGATAAAAGGATGGAAGTAGTAGGGTTTTGGGGGGGGGGGGGGGGGGGGGGGAAGGTGACACGTTGAAGAGAGTGTAGAGTTGGCAATACAAGATTGGATAAGAATGACGAGGCAACAAAAATTTTGGATAACTTATTAATTTTCTCAACTGTATGTCACCTAAGTTTGGGTCATCCCTTTGTGTGTCTTAACATGTGAGGCATTCATGTTTCAACTTATAATTAAAAGTTTTATTTCTACAGAATTTACTTTGTCTCACTTCCTCAATTTAATCTTCATATTAGCCTTGTTAAAAGAGAACTAATTCATGTTTGAACAATTTTTTTCAAATCTTATACCTGACGTTTGTAAGGAGTGTTGTGCATTCAGTTTGAACCAATTTTATCTAAAAACTTACTAATATCATTTATATATTTCAATTACCTTAGGAAAGTTAAATATGAAGATTCAGCTTGCTTACCAAAATAGAACATTGTTGTATGGGAGCTTTTAGGAACAAATTTATTATAGTATCACAATATTTCCACTCTAACTTTTTTTAACGATATGAAAGGCGTTGGTGTTCAAGCTTTCATGTCTATTACTTTGCCTTCGCATATCACGTGATTTGACGGGCGATTTGCATCTATACTCGTTTTTTGGGTCACGTTTTAATTTATACTCGTTTTGCAAAAAAAATGGCAAGCTTACTCACGCTTTGCGTAAACTTCAGGCATACGGGCCTGAAATAGCAAAGGCAATCACGCAAGCTTCAGCATTCTAGTAGACGGGCCTGAAGTTATTTGTAATTGTTGAACTTAAGCATTCTACTGGCTGAAGTTTTATTCTCTATTTGCTGAACTTCAGCATGTTTTAGCTGAAGTTTTTCGCGTAAACTTAGTGTTGGCGGAAGTTTTTGTTTGTAATTGTTGAACTTAAGCATTCTACTAGCTGAAGTTTTGTTCTCTATTTGCAACTTCAGTATGTTTTAGCTGAAGTTTTGTTCTATATTTGCTGAACTTCAACATGTTTAAGCTTAACCTTTGTTATGTTTGTGATGTAAACTTCAGGGCTGAAGTTTATTTTGTATTGAAGATAGAAATTTCTCATCAGATTAAGGGAATTGAAAGGAGATAAAAGGTTATGCTATTTTTTTGTTGCTGCATATTTTTAGATTTTCACTTTACTCTAAAATTGGGTTAGCTATCTGTTAAATAACAGTCAATTTCACCGCACAAAGAAGGTCGATCTCAGTTCATTGAATGCATTCGTGTATACAAAATTTGCAAAGGCTTCTCGAGTGGTTGTTAATTAGTATTTTGTAGCATCGAACAAAAGAATCACTGGTGATCAGATAAAACAACGCCATTCTGCATCAAGAATTCTAAGATGAATTTGATTCTGATATCAACGAAGATGGAGGTTGCACACAGGTAACACAACGGACAAACAGTGAGAGGAGGAAGAAAGGAGTGCACAGGTAGCAGGAAGAAGGAGGTGCTTGAAGTTGTAAAAATTAGAGCATAGGTTAAATAATTTTTAAAATATGGGTATAAGTTAAATGGGGGCGACCAAATAAGGCGCCCGTGCAATTTTACTGATTTGACATATTATTTGTTGTTCAAGCCTTAATCACAATATTTCCACGCTCTTAACCATTTCTTTTAGAAAGAGTTTGCTTGCACACCAGCTCACTTGGCATATGGTTTAACTTTATTCACCTTAAATTTGACTCATTTTGCAAAGTTCAATAATGTGGTTGGACTTATGGATTTAATAAAAAAAAACTTAAATCCAAATTATGTACGGCCTTTGTCCAAAACGAGCGGCGCACTGTGCTCAGTTCTCTAATCCAAATTTAGTTGAATCAGGTCACACGAGATTATGGTTTGTGTTCACAAACGTGGTTAAGAAAATGAGGGCAACATACGAGTGGTAAGCCTACCCCTCATTAAGTAAAAAGTAGTACTTAATAAATTAAATTTTTATATACTGATGGTATAAATATTAAATTGACTCTTGGCGTGTCAAGACAGAATTTAACCTTGAAGCTGATTTGGTACGCCCAGCCAACATCATTTGTTGACATTAAATTTGACTTGGCACAACACATTACACATTACTCGTCACTGTGACAAAGTAACGTTATATACCTTTAAGCCTAACATTGTACCCTATATATGCAGTATAATTTTCTGACGAAGGCTGACCACCCTTACTAGAGTATAGCTTCGCCCCTGCTTGACACATGTCTATATCTGGTTTATAGAATTGCAGAAATGCAAAGGAAATCTGTACCAAAAGATGGTGGATTGATGAACTTTGACCTGAGTCATGCTCCTTTCATATTTCTGTTTGCTTTCTGTACAATGTCTACAATGATGGTGTATTTGGAGAACAATGTGGGGGTTTTGAAGTCTGTTCTATATATCATTAAACTGGCAAAAAAAGACGGGAAGTCAATCAATTATTTACACCTAATCATATCCTAAGAAAAAGTCTCTCCACCTATCAGAGAGAATCATCATAGGCAGTCATGAAGCAACAACATGAACTCCTTGTTTTTTTCTTGCTAGTTTCTGCATCCCTGTCCATCAAATAATTTGTGCCAGGAGAATTGACCAACTCTTTGCTTGTGGGATTCTCCATCTCAAACAGATTTGGCGAAGTCGTCTCTGAGGTGCACATATTGCGAAGAATGTTCGCGATGAAATCTGATATTTGCTCAAATTCTGGTCGGTCTGCTGGATCCTCTGCCCAGCAAGAGCTAAGAAGGGGTTCTATCTCCCTAGGAATGTTATCCATGCTAGGACGCAATTTCTGGAATTTATTAAAGAAATGAAAATATCATATTTACCGGTCACTGGAAACTTGTTAGACGAGTAAACTATTATCAATAGAAAACACATACCGTAGCTGTAGCATATGCCACCATAATGTTGCTTCGTCCCTTAAACGGAGTGCTGTTGGTGAGAAGCTCCCACAGAACCATTGAGAAACTGTAGACATCCACTTTATGATTGTAGTATTTCTTCACTCCAATTTTTATTGGGTCAATGCTGAACATCTGGCATTTGTAAAGGGTAAGGCATAGACTATTATTAAGCAGGGTGTAAACATTTTCATCCAATGTTATACCTCCGGAGCCATCCAGCGGTATGTACCAGCTTCTGTTGTCATTTCAGAGTCTGCCTCCTCCCTAGCTAATCCAAAGTCAGCTAGTTTAACTTTTGTCTTGTCTTCTGTGAGGAGTAAGTTAGCTGCAAATGTGGCAAATGACAATGAATAACAGAATCAAATAATGAAATTCCAGTTTCAATCATCTTAATGGTCTGATAATCCTTTTCAGAAATTAGGCTTTCTTCACTCCTATCCAGTCTTTCTTACGGCTGCCACAAAAGCACTTCTCTTGTATTTCTCAGCACTTTGCCTAGTTGTACTAAATCAGAATCAAGTTGAAGAATTTGATTAAAAGATTTTTTAAGGAGAAGGAGCCAAACAGATACATACAGAGACTTTTACTGTAAGTAAGACATTTAGCCAACTATTGGGAGCTCTAGTATTTTCATAATGCATGTGCATTAGATTTTTCTTTGTTTCATGATTAGATAATGAGACTTACTAGATTCATTGAGACGAGTGTGCTTAACTGCTGTATGGCGATCTATGTACTGTTGTAATTCGTATTTTGCAGTACCATCTTGGTACTTGTATTATGAAAAAATGATCAGATAATGAGTATGTTTAATCATTACTCTACCTTCACAGTAAAGGCTGTCAAACTATCACGGTATTTAAACTTATGGTACACAGAATGAAATTGGTGCATCAATTTAGGTCCACTACAAAGTGATTGGAAACCAAATTTATGCCAGAAAGATCTACAATAAAGCTATATTTTCACTAAAAGGCTTATGGAGATTTATTGGAGTGGAAGGAAGAACCCCACATGAAATTAATTGACCTAGAGAAACGTATGATAGAGTGCCAAGAGAAGTTTTTTGGTGTATACTGGAGAAAAAAGGAGCTCCTATAATAACATATATAAAACCATACAGGATATGTATGAAAAAGGCCATTCACAAGTGTGAGAATAGTGAGAAGAGATACTAAGAAGTTTCCCGTAATAGTAGGTTTACACCAGGGATCTACCTTTAGGCCATATTTATTTACCATAATTATGAGTCAGCTAAAAATATACAAGATAGGGTGTGGCTTGGTGCATGCTATTTGTAGACAATACTGAGTTAACTGACGAAACTAGTAATGGTGCCAACCAAAAGTTTGAACTATGGAGAAGCAATCAAGGGCGTAAAGATTTAAAGATAAGTAGAAATAAAACAGAATATATCGACCATATGTTTAGCTAGCATATAAAGAATATATTTGAGATGAGATGAGATAAGACTGTGATGTCTCATGCAGGCAATCTATATTTTTAGGCTTAGTATTTCAATACAACGGTATAACAGATGAAAACATAACATAGAATCAAAATAGCACGGCGAGAAGCGCTACAAGAGTGTTAGATGATATGACCTACCAAATACAAAGCAAGCCCATTGAACAGTTATAAAACCGATAATGCTGCATAGGAGTGAATATTAGGCCATTCCACAAAATGAGTGTCATAGAAATGCAGATGTTAGGAAGGATGCACAGTCATACAAGATTAAATGTATCACAATTCACCAGAAGGTGCAAGTAACATGTATAGATGAAAAAAGAGAAGGCCACGCGAGACGTTTGGTCATGTCCTATGTAGACCTCCAAATGCACCAACCCGTAATGTGAAAACCATGATGATTAGAGCTCTCAAAAGAGGACGAGATAGACAAAATATCAACAAAGAAAGTTGTCTGAAAACACCCAGAATTTCTTGGAACCCAGTCGGAGTTAGCGAAGGATAGAAATATAAGTAAAATATCTGTATAGGTGATACCAGCTAGTCGGAATTAAGGTTAATCGTTATAGGAGCACTTGCTATAAGTCCGTATTAAGACATGAAGTTGAGATGGGTGTGAGATTTGGAGACTTCCTAGTTTTTTAGAATCCCTAATTTGCCCTGGAAAACAAATTATCGAGTAGTTGAATGAAAACTTCCCAAATGGAGCAAAATGGATACAAGGATTCATATAGACTATTCCAGCAAGTCTGGCTTTGAAGTGGAGTTGTTTTCTTATGTTCATACAAAATCATTTTTTAAAAAAAAAGTCACGCAACTCAAGTAAGTAGTAATCCTGATCAGTGTGTGATAACACTACCTACTCTGTAGCCACCTAAACCTAAAACTTGAAAGTGCAATAGCGAACTACGAGATAGGCAGAGAATTACTTGGCTTCAAATCACGGTGAATAATTCCAATTGCATGCAAATACTCCATTGCTCGAGAGATTCCCAACGCAAAACTTAGAGAAAGTTTCAGATCTGGACAATGTGGTCGGATGCTCCACAAGTACTTCTGAAGCGTGCCGCCTCTCATAAGCTCTGTAACTAACATCATTGCCGGTTCCATGGAGGCACCAATAAACTGTTTCAACAATTTACAGCATATTAGCAACCAATGAAAAGAGAATCAATCACCATACAGAAGGATGCGTTTAAGGCAGTCTCTGAACAATAATGTGAAATGAGAGGAACATGACAAGATATTGAGGAAATGTGTGAAGACTAATGTCTGATGCTTGAATCCTTTTACAGACACATGTTACAGTATAATTAACTGTCTCGATCTGTTGGAGGACACTTACACTATTGGATTAAGTATAGGTACATACAGTTAGCTATTTAAACTCAACTATCGAACAGCTAAGAAGCTTGAAAGTTGGATCAGGCATAATTCTGCATTTATTCTACCTACGAAATGACATTCGAAAGAGTGAATCAAAAGTTGGTAAAATACTACATAGGACAGAGAGCCATGAAAGGTAAACTCTTAAACTCTTTTTCTGTTACCGTGCTAGTCCATTTGCCGTCTGTTTGAGGCCAACAACACTTATGCCCCAATCTCAAACTAGTTGAGGTCAGCTTGGTTTATCAGATGCTGAATCCAATTAGGATTAAGCATGCAATACATATTAAGGCAACATGCAATTATCCAGTTTAGCTAACTCTTTCATGATTAACACAACATGGTCAAGTTACAGATGAAGCAACTTTTTAGCAAGAATCGATAAAATAGTTCAAAAGCATCCAGTATATAGTTGTGGATATTATACACCATATAATTTGTACTACACGCTAACCGACCAGGAGCTTATTAAGATCTGTCCTTGAACATCACAACAAAGCACAAGTTTTGAGTTCCAAGCTGTCCTTGTACTTGGCAAAAATAGAAGTAAATCCGAATAACAAATAGATTTTATAGGAAATTTAACTATATCTTTTAGAATACTAAGACGAGACAGGAGCATATTAGATTTATAAATAAATCATTTCCACAAGGAAATGTTATGAAATGGAGAGGAATTCTTATATAATTTTTAAAGGGTAGCACCAAATATCCAATGTTATTACTGAAAACGGTTACATAGTCCACAAAGCTATAAGTTTTATTCTCTTTCTATATTGGCCTTCAAAGTCAGTAACCAATCATTGTATCCTGATTTTGACTCTATTAGCAAGGTGGACAAAGCGAATGAAATTTAACCAGTAGCACTATTTCTTATTGAACACCACATACCTTCACAATATTGTCATGCTTCACTTTAGATAGCAAAAGGACCTCCCTCTGAAATTTTTCTTTCCGCTCGGGACTCACATTTGCCGATCTGTCTGGCTGTATTATTTTTATTGCAACAGGCATGGATTTATATCTGGAACAAGTATTACAAAAGGTGCTTCAGAAATGCAGGACCCTTAATAAAAAGAACTGAAACGCAGGATCACATTTTGGGAGTGCAAATGATAGAAACCAGAAAGTTTGTGTTAACTAACGTGAATGAGAGGTAACAGTAAATTTAAAGATCTTAGGTAGATGTTTTTGGTGTACACCATATAGAACTAAAGTAGATTCTCTAAGAATCAAATTCTTCTGAGATCGGACAAAGCAGTTATTATCAATAATTGTTTGACCCACAATGAGATATTATTCTAAAAACATCTACTACAACATAAATCTGGTTATCTTCACGTTCGTAACAGTGAACCAATAAAGGGAGCAGGAAACTAAGTTTTCAATGGTTAGGCAAAGGTGAAACTACAGATAATGGTTGAAATACGCTTAGGTACACTTCAATGAAGACATTTAGAATTGAAGTGGAACTCAAATTTATATACTCCAGAACTACACATTCTCGAGTTCCATTTGAAATGAAGTCACAACAACTCATGTAAACCATAATGGGGTTTGTATTTAAAATGGACGCAAAAGATTTGGGATAATAGATGTGAAATATATTGGGCCAAATCTCTGTCCAAATGGGCCCTGCTATCACTTCATCATAACTGACAATGTTATAAGTAGGATATTGAACCATTTGCTATTCTAAAAGATATATTTAAGAAAATCCGAATGCAGTTATCTTAATAATTCTTTAACCATTGGTATTAAAACTTACTAGATTTGAATGAGGAACAAAGTTGGTATTAAAAAATCTTACTACCAGTGAGATATCCACACTATGGACAGCTTCCTCGAATGCATTTAATTTCTTTACATTTATAATCTTCCTCTTAACTATAGTTGTTCGTATGTCTACCTTTCAAGAGGATAGAAAGATGAGTCAAGAAAAGGATCAAAGTTCCAGGAAAAAAAATTCCCTACCTTGCTCCTGAATAGATGTAAGGTAGAGAAAGGGACCTACTTCCGCTAGCAAGGGAAGCAGGAAATGTATTTTAACTTACAACTTCTACTTTATTATGTAAACTAAATATGTTCTTTACTTCATTGCGAAGAGAATGCATTTTGTTGTTTTAGTTTTCTAATTTTTCAACCCTCTCCAAAATTGATAAGATTGCGATACGAAGCAACTAGCATTGCTTCACCAATTTATTGCTTACTTCCTACTTCTAACACCTCAAAACCCTTGCTCTTTCTCCCTAAAATGTCCTGAAGTGGATTATGTTAGATTTAGGTTGAAAATTCACTTAATGTTTTAGCTCAATAAGAGCGTTGGAACTTCTTTCCTCAATCCTCACTTAGATAAAAGTTAGTCCTTTTAGTCAATAAGGTAACACAGAAACTATATCTTAACAAAGTTCACTCCCTCTGGCCTTGCAATGACACACTAGGACAAATAAGGAAAAAAGATAAGATTTAGGACTGAACTCAATGACAAATGAATTGGTCAGACCATCTTCAGTAGTCAGCAAATCGTAAACATATGCTGAACACAGATTTATACATTAATTAAGCAGACTTTTTGCTCCTTCCTAGTCTTCAATTGAGTCACATTGAATGTTTTAGCGGAGCCTCAAGAACAATAAGCTCGTTATAACTTTTCTAACTGAAAAATACTAAAAGACGGGACTACAGAAAGATCCAAGAAATGTGAGCTTATCTAAAAAAAACGTTTCTGCTTTTGACCACCGACAACCTAATCGATGCACAATTGGAACTTTGAAAGTGAGTAAGCTTAATCTAGATAAAGTGCTTTCCCTTTCTCTTTCTTTAGAATTCCAACTTCTTAGCTTTGAATTCACCTTCGCCTACCAAAAGAAATGTGATTGAAACATGTTCCTCTCTTTGAAAGAAGGGTTGCTTCTGCTTCTGTTGGCATTTGAAACAACTTACATATTACATCCTTAGAGTCAATAATATATACGAGGAACTACTGAACTCAAATCACTCCCACAAGTACTAGGCAATTCTTTCTGATTGCATATATTGCAATTTTGATGTAAGCGTAAAATGCTGGTAATCTGAACACCATTAAAAAAAAAAAAAAAAAAGTGCACTAATGCACGGGGTCCATGGAAGGGACGGACCACGAGGGTCTATAGTAGGCAACCTTACACCCGTGACCTCCTGATCACATGGCAACAACTTTAGCCGTCCCCTTCAATTTGGACACCGTAAAGTAAAAGTAAAATTCTCTTATCGCAAAGACAGAAATATCTCTCCTTATTGTGATAGTAAGTGAATTCTTAGATAAATTGCACCAAAGCCACGCAATGACCCAGAACTACACGGGTCGATATGAATTTTTGTTCTTTGTAAGAACAAATAACAAACAATGACGCAATTCTTAGTCTTTTTTTTGGTGTTCTTAGTCTCTAAAACGGAAGAAGGGGTTTCCACTCCACCGAACAAAATGACAGACCGACACCCCAGAAATCAAGAAAACTCCAAAATGCAATCTTTAACAGAAATGCAATTAATTCAAGAAACGTAAACCAAGGAAAAGGAAAATGGGGCTACGAAGAAATGGAAAACAATTCAAAGGGAACTCACAATCCTTCATAAACGAGTGAATAGGGACCTTCACTGAGCAAAGGACCAATAGAAAGCTGGTGTAGATCGATGAGTAGCTTCTTATCAATGTGAACATTACTTTGAGCACAAAAATCATCAATGTCAGAAAATTTCCCAAATGGGTTAGAGAGAGAAGGTTCAAGATTGAGAAAATCTTTTGTATCCACCATAGCTGTTAAGCAGCAGCTGTTGCATTACAGCACAGATAAAGAGAAAAAAAGAAGTGTGTGTGTGTGTGTACGTATGAGAACCCTGTGGATGTGGAGTGTAGGATTAGGACTACTAGGAGTACCGAGTATAAGGGGTGGGGTGGCATTTGAAAAGAGTTACAGCGATAGAAATAAGAGGGAAAATCTCTCATATTTAGTAATTTATTTATTTTGGTTAATCCTTGTATATTTATTCTGTTGTACTAACGTTGGACATAAAAGGTAATAATAAAACAACAAAAAAAGTGGTTGTAATCCACTGCGTTACGTCTTAGGGTAGAGACGGTGCTTACGACCTGCATGGACGCCACGTGCACAGTCGAGATAGGATCTTCACGAAGGAGGTTCAAAAAGAAAAAAAGTTAAAAATAATTGTAGCTAGTTGGAGTTGAACCTGTGACCTTGTAAAGGATTTGAACCCACTTGATCACTAAGCTACACTTTTGGGTTGTGTCAAGGGTATTCAATACTTAATATACAAAGGTAAAAAATAAATTGTGTCTTATATATACAGTGTAATTTTTCGACGAAAGGGGTTCGGATTAACCCCTGGCGCCCCCCTAAATCCGCCGCCCTTGTACGTGCATAGATAAAGAGCTCCTTTTCATTCGAATTTTAGTTTAAGATTAGATTGGACAACCTGATGCACACAGTATCTCGTATTCACGCAAGCCATCGGAAAGACCGCATTTGAAAGACTGTGATGTAGATATTATATCCTAGTATAAGCGTTAGTGATTGCTTTTAGTACAAATTACTAGAAATTGGAAGTGTAAAGTTATTTGCACTGTAAAATGAAGAGTTTGTTGAGTCCCACTTTGATGAGGTATACTTGGTCTCTTTATATAGTCTTGGTTAATTCTCATTTCATGAGTTAGTTTTTAGGATTGAGTTAAACTCAATACGTTTGGGCTTGAATTAGGCCAAATTTATTGTTTTCTATCAGAGTTTACTTTGAATATCATATTTGAGTTAATTTTGAAAGAGAAAATTTCAACTAAATATCCAAGATAAGGAAATTGCGAATTCAAATTTGTAACACTTATGATTGAAGTTGTAGCTCAGTACACAAAGTATTTTATATTCACGTAAAATTTAGGGAAAAATTGTATCCTAAGGGACGTGACGTAGATAACTTACTTTAACGTAAGTGTTAGTGGTTGTTCACGACTCAAACTAACGACCTACAAATACTAGAAATTAGAAGTGTAAAAGTTATTTGCATTATAAGACAAGGATTTAGAAGTGTAAATCTCCATCTCATGAACCAACTTTTGGAGTTGAGTTATACCTAATATCTTTTGGATTAAATTAGGCTCCATTCATTTTTTATTTTTCTATCAGAATTTGAATGCGGATACATTGTTTATCTTGATTTTTCAGTTAATTTTGAAAGTGAAATTTGAACTAAATAACCACGGTAAAGAAATTTTGGATTCAAATTTGTAGAGTATTACTTGAAGTTGTAGCGCGTAAGTATGCCATCGTCATGTTACGTTGTGGGATTTAATGTATATCTCCCTTTCTCTTCTAGCACAAGCCATTATTCCTTTCCTAAAAGTGGACAAAGGAAGGTGAGAAAATAGGAAGAATTTATTTAGAGGTAAAAGGAAGAAGCTCTAACAAGTCATAACAAGTATGATTTTCAAAGATGATAAGATCTTGACGTGCATGGATTCATTTATTGATCATTGTGAATTCACATTACAACTCCTTTTTTGAGTTTTCACTCTATCCATTTTGTTAATTAGTGTTTTTATCTAATTAATGTGAAGATCACTCATTTCAAGTAGTTTTAATTAAGAATACTGTCGTCTCAAATTTCAGTTGTAGACTTACTTTCCTTTTCTTTGACTTTTTAATCTTTTGATTAGGGACGTATAAAATCGAAAAGTCAAACCAAATCGATTAAAAAATTTAATGAGGTTTGATTTGATTTGATTTGATTTGGTATTGAGTAAAAATTAATATATGCTTTTAAGACGTTATATAAAATTTCTTTAATAAATATCCAGAAATATTTGGGATTCTTATGGAATGTAATATTTAAGGGAATATAAAGTGCTCCGTTTCTTTTACTTTAAATAATGTGTATTATCGAAGCACCTCATGTGTTATATTACGAAGGAAGATGATTGAGTTGAATTTTTACCCTTAAAATTGTATATAGCGTAGCTAGGGGTATACAAATCGAACCGAAAAATCGCACCAAACCGAAAAGTCAAACCAAATCGATTAAAAAATCCGACTTGGTTTGGTTTGGTTTTGAGTAAAAAAACTCGAACCAACCCGAGATATAAATATATAATTTGTATATATACTTTTAAGATTTTATATAGAATTTTCTTTAAAAAATGTCTAGAAATATTTGGATTCTCTTGCGGGATATAAATTTTATTAGAATATGAAGCGCTCATTTATTGACCTTAAATAATGAGTTGTATGATCACTTTCTTATCGAGTGTTACTGAAATGCGTATATCTCTTTGTTCTTCCATATTCATACCATATGTTAATGTCACGACCCGAAATCCCACCTTCAAGCCGTGGTGGCATCTAACGTTGAACCCGCTAGACAAACCAACGTTACTGGTTATCCTGATTTATTCCTTTGTTATTTAGCATTTAAAAAGTGAAATACAAGAACAAATAGAAATAAGAATGCGGAAGATAAGAATTTCAACAACTTAAATAATAAATCTTACGAAATTTCCTTAAACATACCCGCATAATTGGTGTCACAGTTTCACGGACAGTCTAAGATTTATTAAAAACATGAGTCTGAAATAAACAAGTGTAGCTGTCTAGAAATACAAGATAAGACAGAAGTAAAGAAATAAATGGTGACGCCAAGGCCTGCGGACGCCAGCAGGACTACCTCGGTGTCGCCGTGGACTGAAGGATACTCCCTCGCTCAATGTCCATTGGGTCCGGCTCTGTAATCTGCACAACATAAAAAAGTGCAGGTGTAGTATCAGTACAACCGACCCCATGTACTGAGTAAGTGCTGAGCCTAATCTCGGCGAAGTAGTGACGAGGCTAGGACACGACCACACATAACACCTGTGCAATTCAATAGTATACAGGAAATAATGACAGGAAATAATCAAGTAAATACAACAACGGGGGAGAACATGTTGGGACAAAGGGCAATAACTAGCTGAAACAACATAACAAGATAACAATTGGAATGTATAAATAACAACAGGAATTAACAGCCCTGAACAAGTAAATAAACAGAAACGACACGGCATGTCCCCTCGTGCATAACCTCACAGTCACTCAGCACAGAATGTCCCCTCGTGCATAACTTCACAATCACTCGGCACGGAATGTCCCCTCGTGCGTAAATAAATAATCACTCAGCACAGAATGTCTCCTCGTGCGTAACCTCACAGTCACTCGGCACAGAATGTCCCTTCGTGCATAACATGTATAAAATCAACAATTTGACAGGAAAATTCAACAAATAGAAACCTCAAATTCACATATATATTCAACAAGGATTCTACCGTCCCGGCAACGGACTCAGCTATAACCAATCTCACTCAGAGGTACAATTTAACAAATAATCCTCAACCGAACGAGTAACCAATAACATTCTACATCGTGATATATCTTCAATGCATCACTTCCAGAATAATAATTAATTCATAACACAGAGAATATCAAAGAACACTATGAAATTCATCAAGTTCGACTCACGGGCATACTTGACTACAACATATAGGTAACCGTCACCTCACCTATACGTTGGACATGGGATAACACATAGCAAATAAGACTCTATACATATTCCCTCAAGCTAAGGTTAGGCCAAACACTTACCTCAGCTCCAAGAATACAAATCAAGTCTCTAGCACCGCTTTTTCTCTCGAATCCGACTTCGAAACAATCGTATCTAGACATAATCGACTCAATAACATCAATAATTACTCAACAATTCAATTTCAATGCATAATTATAGATTTCCCAACATTTTTCAAAAAATTCCAAAATTCAACCCCGGGCCCGCTTGGTCCAAACACGAGGTTCGGACCAAAACCCGATCACCCATTCCCCCACGAGCCCGAATATACAATTTGTTTTGAAATCCGACCCCAAAACGAGGTCAAATTTCCAAAAATTTGAAAAGCCGTAACTCTACTCAAAACCCCAATTTCTACCGTTTAATTCCATGTTTTAGGCCTAGAAATCTAATGGGTGTTGATAAATATTGAAGGAAATGAGTCTAGACTTACATACCTATGAAGTTGTGGTGATGTTTTCTTGCAAAAATCGCCTAAGATGAAGTGGAGAAGAAGAAATTATGAAATTTGGGTCTA
>ML351944.1:0-29451 GCA_005239505.1 Nicotiana paniculata
AGAGTAGAGATGAATAAGATGGTTGAAAGTAAAAGGAACCGAGGCTAAAAAAGCCAAACTCCTGAGACATGTGACAACTCGCCACGCAAACGGACCAACTTGTTCTAAGAAGATATTGAAAAAACAGCAGAACTCAATTATGACTGGGTCAATGAGGGGGGCCTATAACCTAGAGTGAAAGGGTACATATAAACAAAAGAATATCCCGTCTTGTAAGACGTTATTATTTGATTACTATTCGAAATATAGACATGGAAGTCAGACCTCCAAAAGCTCTCCCTACGAACAAGGGAAATCTGACCCTCAGTTATAAGGGTTGAATATCTTTCAACACTTTCAAGAGAAGAAGATTGGTCTACAAGAACTTGACTATCCTAGCAAAAACAAACTTAGCAGGGACAATTTCATCAACTCCAGGTTCACGAAGGCGTTCACCTCTACCTCTAGACAAAGACCGAGAAACCCTACACCTTGGAGAAACTAGAGATCGAACTATCTGAGAAGAAGAGGAGCCCCTCGAAGGAGTGGATCCTAGAGTTCTAAGTCTACCACCCCTCCGACTCCTGGTTGGAGCAGAAGATGGCGTTAAACTTTCAATATCTATTAATCCCTGAGGTTGGTTTGAAGAAGACACGTTTACAAAGGCAAGACGAAAGTTCTTTACATAAGACAAAGTTAGAAAAGTGTTTCGTGGAAGCAAAGAAAAGAATAAGGTATTTATACTTCAGGACAACCGTCAAACATTGAAAAAAAAAAGAAAAATAATGATGAAAAGTCATAATTGAAGATATCACTTCGGGACTGGCACAACCGCAAAAAGCTTTAAAAGGTGCCGAGTAAATGCAGAACCAATCCGAAAAGGACACGTGGTATGAGCATTAAATGGAAGTGACAAACGCCGCCTATGGTGCAGAGAAGTGTACAATGATTCGAGGAAAAGCGGGGGCAAAATATTCCCGCCATAAATGAATATCCACTTACCAAATATTAATCATTAAATATATGGTAAGTGGGGGGACTATCTGTATTGGTAAAAAAGAGTTTCACACGTAAGACAACTTTTGACAACTCAGCCAGTCACGTGGACACAAGAAAAAATGACAGCTGGATGTGATTCTTTGAAGAGGTACGGTACAAAGAGGCACGATTAAGTAAACCCTCGATCTTATTAGCTACGGGAAACTCAACTTGATCAAAATAGGAGAGAGGCACGGTCAGAATGAATCTAGACAAAGCTACGGGCAGATTCAAAGACCCACAATTGATTACTCGAACGTTATGTAACCGTACCCCAATTACCGTTATCCTTTGTAACGCCTCATTAATGTCATAATTAGTCATTAATGAGCAACCATAGCAAGAGTTGTACGTTATAGGAATTTCCTATATAAGGGAGGGGAATACATCTTGTAAAGGCATCTGCTTCTCGAATATAATTGACTTTGCTTTTCTAAATTTCTGCTATATTGCTTGTTATTCATTTTTCTCAATTTCCTTGATTATCAGTAACCCGTGTTCATCTTAAAAATAAGCTTTAGTAAAAGGGTCTAATTCTTTGGTTAAACAGTAGACCACTTTCCATGATTCCAATCTTAAATCCAACCTTTAATTTCGAAAATTTTGGGTAGAAAATGGGATAAACTTCATAGACCAAACTATTGAGTTTTGATTGGGGTTTTGACCTCCGATTTGAGAAATTTTCATATGTTTAGACTCGTGAGTGAATGGGTATTCGGAAAATATAATTTTTACCCGATTCCGAGACGTGGGCCCGGGAAACTTTTTGGGCGAATTTCCTAATTTCGCGTATTAGCTTCGGACTTATTAATTATTTTGTTTCCTTGTGATGATATTTACTCTATGCAATCGAATTGTCTAGATTTGGGAAACCCAGAGTTGGGTACTCATGGCAAGAGCATAGTATTGAGTTGATTAGCGTAGTCGAGGTAAGTATCTTGCCTAACCTTGTGTGGGGGAACTACCCCTTAGGATTGAGTCTTCTATGTTGATTGTAGTCCGGGTACGCGAGGTGAAGAGTGTGTACTCGAACTTATTTGCAAATAGATTGCCCTTTTGGGATTTTTGGGTCCTTATTTTCCCCGTATATGAATTGAATTTGTTATATCTGAATTCCTAATTTCTAATCTCATCTCTTCCTGTTCAAGTTAAAAGTACATGCCTAGCATTCCTTGTTTCTTATATGATCTTAATTGACTTAAATGAAGACCTTATTTTTCCTACCATTATGCCATGTCTTCCTTCATATGTTGCCTATTTACTAAGCATTGTTAAAACTAAGTTTATTCGGTGAAGCCAATTGTCTAAGTGAGATTGGTTATAGCTGATTCTCTTGCCAGGATGATTTGTTTTCTTGGTTGCGAACTTGAATGTACAAAATAGTTGCTATAATTGCCTTGCCTTCCCTTCGTATGCTGTTCTCTCCTTGTGTTTGGCATACCTCTCAGTGGCTATATCTTATGAGAGAGTTGATACCACTTCTGTGATTTAAGTCCTTGTATTGATTTGCTCATCGCGCCTTGTATTCGGCCTTGTTTGCTTTCGCGCCGGTTGTGGCAATATATATTGGTTATGTCGCATTCTGGTTGTTTTTCTCAGTGGTTGCATTGCATATTTAAATTGGGACTACGAACAAAAATCCAGGAGCTTTCCCCCTGTACTGCATCACATATTTAAATTGGGACTACAGACATAGATCCGAGAGCTTTCCCCCTGTACTGCATCGCATATTTTAATTGTGACTACGGACAGATATTCGGGAACTTTCCCCCTGTACTGCATTGCATGACAAATTCTGAGTGGTGGACTGAGTTTTTGTAGTTTTATGATTGAGGAGATTTGAATCCAAAAGATATAAATATATATATTGAAAAGTATAGCTGAAAAGCAATTATCTCCAGGAAAAGTTATGTCTAAAGGACTTCTTTTCGAAAGTATATTTGAAAAACATTTGTCTTGCAGAATGATGATATTTGAAAGAGCAGTACTTGGAAAATATATTTTGAACATCACACGTTTTGATGATATTTGAAAGTGCAGTACTTGGGAAAATATATTTTGAACATCACATGTTTTGATGATATTTGAAAGAGCAGTACTTGAGAAAATATATTTTGAACATCATGTATTTTGATGATACTTGAAAGAGCAGCATTTGGGAAAGTATATTTGAATACCCTGTATATGAAAAGACTATGTTGTAAAGATTTCTCTTTATAAAAATCTATAAATATACATTCAGAGAAAGTATGTTTAATAGAAGAAATTTCTCTATTCCGAAATTATTATATCTTTAAAGTTTTCAAAATGAAATCACGATTTAAAGGTTTTCACTCGAAGTTTGATCAGTTTTATTGAGTTATTAGCTAAGGCCTGACGTGAATAAATTGATGCAGTGTTGAGTTGCTAGTAATTTTATTGGGTTGTAATTCTCGCCATTTGGATTGTAGTCTTTCCATTCTCTTTGCTTATTTCTATTATGCTTACCGTTGATCATTATTATTGAATTTTTCTTCCGTATTATTCGATCGTATCGTTAATTACATTGAGAAATCTTTAGATAAATATTTTGTTTCGGTCGTTTATACATCTATGCCTTTTCACTTATTAGACCGGTGGTGTCTTGACTAGTGCTCGTCACTACTTCACCGAGGTTAGTCTTGGTACTTACTGGGCACTGCTGTGGTGTGCTCATACTACACTTCTGCACATTTTTGTGTGCAGCTTCAGGTTATTGTTAATGGTAGTTGTGCAGATCGTTGCTGAGGAGACTCAAGGTAACCTGTGCTGCATTCGCAGGCTTCGGAGTCACCTTCATATTTTATTTCTATTCAACTGTACTTACTTATTCCTAGACAATTGTACTTAGATTTGATAGAAAGATTTCGTAGAGCTTATAACTTGTATTTACCGGATTTTGGGAAATTTTAAACTCTGTCAAGAATTCTATTTCGAAATTTTTAAAATTTCTTTATTATTGTTGTTGATCAGTTGAAATGTTAGGCTTACCTAGTCCCTAAGACTAGGTGCCATCACGATACCCAACGGAGAGAAATTTGGGTCGTGACAAGTTGGTATCAAAGCTCTAGGTTCATAGGTGCTACGAGTCATAAGCGGGTTTGGTAGAGTCTTGCAGATTGGTACGGAGACGTCTGTATCTATCTTCGAGAGGCTACAGAACTATTATGACAATTTCACTTCCTTCATTCCTATCGTGCGAGTTCATTGATCTTAAATTTTGAAATTATCATTCCATTCTCTCACCAATGGTGAGGACACGATTGGCCGTTCCGGATGATGTTACCCCGAAGCAAATGTCACAAGGGTCAGAGACAGAGGCCAACAAGGAGCACGTGTCGCCGTTAAGATGTCTACCAGAGCAGTCGTTGAAGAGTCGCCAGTAGTCCTAGTTAGGGGACAGGTACTGGGGGTGCCTGTTGCTACCCCGGACTTCAGAGGACCGGAGCGCAGTTATGAGTACAATTGGTACGTCGTTTCAGGCAGGGTTGATTCTAGTGCACCAGTTGCTTCACAAATCAGGGGAGGAGTTCAGACTCCCACCGACTATACTCCAGACATCGAGATCATATTAGTCAAGTTCCAGTTGTCATGGCAACACGACATGTGGTTTCAGTTCAACCCGTGGTTAGGACAGGAACATCAGAGGTAGAGCAACTTGGGATTTAGAGGTACTGGAAGTACCACCCTTCTATCTTTCAGTGGATTGGCGGCGGGTAATGCCCAAGGCTTTCTGGATAATGTCACCATATTCTTCGTACTTTAGGTATGTGGAGACGAGCATGATTACTTTTGTCATGTCTCAGGTCCAGAGTAATGGATTGATCAGTGGTGGCGGCATACGATTTGGGGTAGCCTGGCCGAGTTAGCTTTACTAGCATAGATTCGATTTTTGGAGTTGTTTTGAGGGAGGTTGCACCTCAGTTCCATCGGAATGTACAACGCATAGAGTTTGAGCAGTTGCGTCAGGGTGCTATGTCACTATTGGAGTACGCCGTCAGATTCAGTGAGTTGACCAGATATATACCTTACTTGGTTGCTTCAGTTAGGAGGCGAGTCCGTAGATTTATTGAGGGACTAAGGCACGGTAGAGAATCTTGGGTCAACCAGATCAGTTGCATTACTAGCTTCGCATGGGAGCATTTCAGATACTCATGGGTCTAAGAGGATCCGTATTGTATGTCTTCCACAGCCACATCGACAGAGAAATTGTTTTAGTGTGGAGATGTTAGCCACAGGGTGAGAAATTATTCCAGGATTCAGGTGGGAGAGTTATAGCAGGGTGTTCAGGTGGATAGAAGGCGCCTAAGAGGGGAAGGCCCAACCCGTTGATGTGTTGCATATAGTAGGCTAGAGGCAGTCGTCTCAGATATCATCACCAAAGTATGTCTTGATGTGCTAAAGTGGGATACCATTGTATTTCACTATAGTCCTGTTGGTCAGGACGAGTTCCCATTATTTGTTGTCTCATTTATGAGTGAGTTTCATGTATTGCACTCTATTTTTTTGTGCTTGCTCCTGTTTGGAGATTCTATGAGTAGTAGCCCTGTCTATCATTGTTTATTTCATCCTTTCTAGTGGTGAAACTGGAAGTGAGTCCATGTCGTCCTTCGTGGTAAGTTTTATGTGATTCTCCGGAGTATTTTATTTTTGAGCTGTCATTTGATACTCCATTGAGATGTGAGTAAGTGAGCGCTATGGTTTTGTTAGCCGAGATGAATTAGCGAGAGATCTCTATTGGTATGATATATATTCGACATGTGTCGTAGATTTGAGGGCGAGACCTTCGTGATTCTTTGTGATTTGATATGTTTGGACCGAGTTGAGCACCGTGGTGGAATTTTTTATCAGGATGGCATCCTTGTGATTTGTTCATATGCTTTGCTTCTCTCTTGTTATATTTCTTTTGGTAAGTCGGTATCAATAGAGAGTTATGACTATAGGCTGGTTTGATAGTACCTTTATATATGCTTCTATCTTTCCTACTCAGCCATTTCGTTATGTGCTTCTTTAGTTCAGTTTGCAGGATGTGTGCCCTGTGGTGTTAGCTGTGACTCGGTGATTTGGGTGTCTACTGATGAGGTCTTCGTATTTATTGCATCATTATCGGTATTATGGGATTTGGAAACAGAGAGTTCTCCCATATGTGGGACTAATTGCCAATGTTGAGTTGATTTCGGGCAGTTAAGGTGATCAAAAGTGTTATTGAGCCTATGTGTGATGTGCTATGTTGTGTGGACGTGCCTTATAGGCATAGACCTAAATTGATGCAGCTGGTTGAGGCTAATGCCGGACATGGATTTAGAATGAGTTCAAAGTGAATCTTGGCATGTTCGAGGACGAACGTTTGTTTAAGAGGGGGAGATTGTGATGACCCAAAAGGGTCATCCCGTATTTTCTATCTAATTCTGTGTTCCGAGGTCGTGAAAACCTCTTTCTATCTCACCTATATTTGCGTGCGCAGCCCGGGCGTGTAGCCGGGAAGCCTTATGTGAAAAACTGATAAAAATTTAATAATTTTGTATTAGAAATTTGAATAAAGTTGACTTCAGTCAACGTTTTTGGTAAATGGACTCGGACCCGGACCCGGACCCGGACCAGAGATTTGACGGTCCCGGAGGGTCCGGAGGAAAATATGGGACTTGGGCGTATGCCCGGAATAAAATTCCGAGGTCCCAAGTCCGAGAAATGAATTTTTAAAGAAAGTTATTTTTTGAAAAATATAAAGGTTTTTGAAAATGAAATTTGAGGCGAAACCTGTGATATCGGGCCCGTATTATGATTCCGAAGCCCGGTACAGGTTCAATATGATTTATATGTATTATCCATGAAATTTGGTAATAAACGGACTTAGTTTGACGTGATTCGGACCTTAAATGCAAAACTTAATGTTTATAGAAGTTTGAAGAATTTTCATAGACTTTTAGTTTAATTCATCGTGTTAGTGTTGTTTTATGTGGTTTGAAACCTCGAGCGAGTCCGTGTTAGGTTATATGACTTGTATGTGTGGTTGGATAGGGTTACGTTTAGGATGCTCATCGGGTGTTGATAGCACTTGGGACAGCTGAACCATTGCTGGTTCTGGTGTCTCTCACCTGTGATGGACCTTCGCAGGTGCGGACACGCAGGTGCGAGGAGGAGCTCGCAGGTGCGGACTTAGCCCAATCCCCCAATCCTCGCAGGTGTGGTGTGTTTTTCGCAGATGCGGAGCCGCGGGCGCGGCCATTTGACCGCAGGTGCGACCCCAGGCTTTTAGTGGGTTTTCGCACCTACGATGGTATTTCCGCAGGTGCGGAGGGGCGCAGGTGCATAATTGCTGGGCAATTATATCAGATCCGAGGGTTTATGTTATTTTTACCATTTTCAAATTGGGGAGCTCGGGAGTGGTGATTTTTGGAGAATTTTGCACTTGGGTAACTTGGGTAAGTGATTTCTATCCATTATAGACCAATTTTCATGATTCCAATCTTAAATCCAACCTTTAATTTCGAAACTTTTGGGTAGAAAATGGGATAAACTTCATAGACCAAATTATTGAGTTTTGATTGGGTTTTTGACTTCCGATTTGAGAGATTTTCATATGTTTAGACTTGTGAGTGAATGGGTGTCCGGAAAATATAATTTTTACCCGATTCCGAGACGTGGGCTCGAGGAACTTTTTGGGCGAATTTCCTAATTTCACGTATTAGCTTCGGACTTATTAATTATTTTGTTTCCTTGTGATGATATTTACTCTATGCAATCGAATTATCTTGATTTGGGCCTCCGGAGTTGGGTACTCATGGCAAGAGCATGGTATTGAGTTGATTAGCATAGTCGAGGTAAGTATCTTGCCTAACCTTGTGTGGAGAAACTACCCCTTAGGATTGAGTCTTCTATGTTGATGGTAGTCCGCATACGCGAGGTGACGAGTGTGTACTCGATCTTATTTGCAAATAGATTGCCCTTTAGGGATTTTTGGGTCCTTATATTCCCCGTATATGAATTGAACTTGTTATATCTGAATTCCTGATTTCTAATCTCATCTCCTCCTGTTTAAGTTAGAAGTACATGCCTAGCATTCCTTGTTTCTTATATGATCTTAATTGACTTAAATGATGACCTTGTTTTTCCTACCGTTATGCCATGTCGTCCTTCATATGCTGCCTATTTACTGAGCATTGTTCAAACTAAGTTTATTCGGTGAAGCTAATTGTCTAAGTGAGATTGGTTATAGCTGATTCCCTTGCCGGGAGGATTTGTTTACTTGGTTGCGAAATTGAATGTATAGAATAGCTGCTATAATTGCCTTGTATTCCCGTCGTTATGCTATTCTCTCCTTGTGTTTGGCATTCCTCTCAGTGGCTACTTCTTATGAGCGAGTTGTTACCATTTCTGTGATTTAAGTCCTTGTATTGATTTGCTCATTGCGCCTTGTATTCAGCCTTGTTTGCTTTCACGCCGGTTGTGGCAATATATATTGGTTCTGTCGCATTCTGGTTGTTTTTCTCAGTGGCTGGATTGCATATTTAAATTGGGACTACGGACAGAGATTCGAGAGCTTTCCCCCTGTACTGCATCACATATTTAAATTGGGACTAGAGACAGATATCCGAGAGCTTTTCCCCTGTACTGCATCGCATATTTAAATTGAGATTACAGACAGAGATCCGGGAGCTTTCCCCCTGTACTGCATTGCATGAAAAATTCTGAGTGGCGGACTGAGTTCCGGTAGTTTTATGATTGAGGAGATTTGAATCGAAAGATATAAATATATATATTGAAAAGTATAGTTGAAAAGCAATTATCTCCAGGAAAAGTTATGTCCAAAGGACTTCTTTTCGAAAGTATATTTGAAAAATATTTGGCTTGCAGAATGATGATATTTGAAAGAGCAGTACTTGGGAAAATATATTTTGAACATCACGTGTTTTGATGATATTTGAAAGAGCAGTACTTGGGAAAATATATTTTGAACATCACGTGTTTTGATGATATTTGAAAGAGCAGTACTTGGGAAAATATAATTTGAATATCACGCATTTTTGATGATATTTGAAAGAGCAGTACTTGGAAAAATATATTTTGAATATCACGTGTTTTGATGATATTTGAAAGAGCAGTACTTGGGAAAATATATTTTGAACATCACATATTTTGATGATACTTGAAAGAGCAGCATTTGGGAAAGTGTATTTGAATACCTGTATTTGAAAAGATTATGTTGTAAAGATTTCTCTTTATAAAAATCTATACATATACATCCAGAGAGAGTATGTTTCAAACAAGAAATTTCTCTATTTTGAAATGATTATATCTTTAAAGTTTTCAAAATGAACTCACGATTTAAAGGTTTTCACTCGAAAGTTGATTAGTATTATTGAGTTATTGGCTAAGGCCTGGTGTGAATAAATTGATGCAGTGTTGAGTTGCTAGTATTTTTATTGGGTTGTAATTTCTGCCATTTGGATTGTAGTCTTTTCATTCTCTTTGCGTATTTCTATTGTGCTGTCTGTGTATCGTGATTATTGAATTTTTCTTACGTATTATTCGATCGTATAGTTAGTTACATTGAGAAATCTTTAGATAAATATTTTGTTTCGGTCGTTTATACATCTATGCCTTTTCACTTATTTGACCGGTGGTGTCTTGACTAGTCATCGTCACTACTTCACCGAGGTTAGTCTTGATACTTACTGGGCACCGCTGTGGTGTTCTCATACTATACTTCTGCATATTTTTGTGTGCACCTTCAGGTTATTGTTGTTGGTAGCTGCGCAGATCGTTGCTAAGGAGACACAAGGTAACCTGCTACTGCGTTCGCAGGCTTCGGAGTCACCTTCCTGTTTTGTTTCTATTCAACTGTACTTACTTATTCCTAGACAGTTGTACTTAGATTTGATAGAAAGATTTCGTAGAGCTTATGACTTGTATTTACCGGGTTTTGAAAAATTGTAAACTCTGTCAAGAATTCTACTTCGAAATTTTTAAAATTTCTTTATTATTGTTGTTGTTCAGTTGAAATGTTAGGCTTACCTAGTCCCTAAGACTAGGTGCCATCACGATACCCAACGGAGGGAAATTTGGATCGTGACAATATGTTTACCCTATCTAAATCTATTTCATTCTAATTGACACATATATACCGACCCCATCGGTTGCTCAATCAATTGGCTCATACACTTTGAAAGACATATCCATCATCCTTTCTTATCTAATTTAGCATGACAACTGCTAATACTAATAGAAAAAATAAAATATAAAAAGTGTATGTATTGCTTCCAAACAATTGAGATATAAAATAAATTATAAAATATTGGATAATTAACTTTACTGTAAGGCAACATAATTGACGTTTAGTTCAGCCGATGACTGAGTTGCTTCATAGTTTAAAACATTATCCCCACAAAAATATATGTCATTAGTTCCTCTATTCTTGTGTAAATTTATGATTGATAACGCCCTTCCAACATTATTGGAATTACTTTAAAATTGATCGAATCGAACTGCGTTTATGTGTCAATTCTTATTTTTAGAGTCATTTTAAAAGTATTCGACTCCAAACTACATACATCGCACATCTTGATTCTTAAAACTAAAATACTAATTGAGCAAGAGATATAGATTTATTTTTAAATTAATTCAAAATATCAGTTTACTCACATTATCTTTATAACCCCTCTTTCTATATTATTCCCTCTACTATAAAATTTTATATAATTATTTCATTTATATGGAAGTTTGACATTAAATTTCCATTAAAATAAACTATATAAGAATTTAAATTATATTTAAATTTTTTTAATTTATTTCTTGGAATTATGTCAAATGTCTATATTCTTTTAGTTTTATCTATTATAACGGTTTTAAATACGTGTATCTTATTCATATAATATGACTTATCTCATTATTATTTTAGAAACATTCTCTTCTCAAAGATCAAATAAATCTTATCATTCTATATACATCTCCTACTGAGATTATTATTTTGTTTACATATTTTTCTTCTTTTTTGATTCCTTATTCATGTTATTTCATTACCCATAACTTAGAGATATAGTTGTTCATATCGTTACCCACAACTCCCATTAGTAGATGAATTTAGTTTTTTTTTTCTTGTAATATAAATTATATTCACTATTTTTTATTCTACTGCTAAAATTAATATTTAAATTTATCAATAATATTTTTGAGTATCATTTATTTATTATCTTTATTTTATATTTTAGCTGAATGGAGTAGCGGTACTCGTAGTATATGTTGATAATACCTCCATATTTATCTTTATAATGAACTAAGATAAGAGTATTATTTTTATCTTTTAGCTCAATATTTTCTTGTGGTCAAAAACTTATTAGTTAAGATAAGGTAGTTGGTTATATTGTTATAAGACTATTATTCTTACTTACCATTCAGATTCAAAATAATCTTATTTACTACCTTTCCATTTAAATTTTAAAAATTATCTTTTAATTTTAAATTAAATTAAATATTATTTATAAATATTATTCTAAATTGTCTTTCAGTTCAATTTTTTTGTGGTCAACACTTTTTTAGTTAAGATAGGGTAGTTGGTTATTTATAATAATATTTAGCTTAGCCACAAATGCACATTATTCCTTCAATATATATATAAATTGATTTGAACATTGAGTTTACTGATTGATGAAGAAAGTGCGCTATCACTAAAGAAACATTTTCTTTATTAATCACCATACAAGTTGATGTTCCCATTCATATTTTCACTTTTCTTTTATCACTACTAATATAATATAAATCTTAATTTCATATTCGTTATACTTAAATTTATTGAATCAACGTCTTAGGGCACAGGATAAAGTGAACGTTATTGATCAACTAAGGTAGTTAGGAAAGTTAAGTTTTGATCCAACAACTCGGTAATTATGATTATGGGTTCAAACCTTGATTTTTTAATTTTATTTCTAGTAACAAACACTTTTTTATTTTTTCTGTTGTTTTTGTTGTGAAAATTTTCAAAAAACTCTTTCTTATTATTTAAAACAATTCGCCTCACTCGTTGAGCCTCTCATTTGAATTGAAAATTTTATGTGTTGATTAGCTTTCCTAATTAATTAAACAATCAATTCAAATTTAACTTTCTTTCCATTTAGATTCAAAAGAATCTTATTTACTATATTTCTATTTAAATTAAAGAAATATCCTATCTTTCAATTTAAATTAAATAATATAATAAATATTGTCCTAAATTGCCAAGTGGCTTTATATTAGCTTGTCACTTGGCTAAATGAAAAGGCAAATTTTCTTGCTTTAATATATATATAGATTTTAATTATTTGTGAAGATTTGCTTTATACTTTCATGAAATATATCATGTGTACTTTGCTTTTTTCTTGTTATTTTGGTTTAATTGCTCATGTTTGTTGTGTCTCCAAAATTTGATATTGAATTGTTCTTTTGGTAACGTTGCTGGATTGAGAATGAAGTTAGATAAATTTGGAATTTTATTTATTTATTTATTTTTGAAAAAAGAAGAAGAACGTATTGTTCGAAATGCCGTGGGGTTGGATTAAAAGAACAAATAATATTGTGCTGCAAGATTTGGTCTAAAAAATAGTTTGGAAATGTTTTTCATAACGATTCGAGCTTTGGATTATTTTTATTCTTTATTTTGCTATATTAATTTGATCGCTAGGAGTATGCTAGGCCGTCAACACTTGGGTAGGCAAACTTTAGCTGTTTTTGTTTATTCGAGGTAAAAGGTCGTTCCCTTAGTTATTATTTTATTCAAGGGAATGTCCGGAGATTTTGTATATATTTTTATCAGAGGTATGTCCCGTAATGAATGTAATTGGAGGCCGTGACGGACATTGTGGAGTGAGAATAGTATAGACTATAGTATTTTCCTCTTATTTTATTTTCTTTTACTTAGATGGGGACGACCTCGAGCCTCTTGTGTGTCTTTGCCTCAGTTTGAGTGTTCTTTAAAGCCAACTAGATCAGGTATGCAGCTATATTAGCTACGGGACTTAGGGAATGCCTGATACCTTCCCCCGAGTCAAATGAACCCCCTTACTCGGAATCTCCGGTGCTGTCCGTTTTAAAGTCAAATGTGTTTTGAAGGAAAATTATTGATTCAAAAATTCAAAAATATCTTTCTTTAGTTCTTTTTTTAGAAGTCTTTCTTTGATACGTCAAATTCAATATTTTTTCCTATTTTCTTAGAAGTCTTTCATTTGAAAATTTCAAAAAATTGAATTCAAGAATATTTTTGTTCTTATTCAAAAGTTTTTCTTTCGAAAATTAAAAAGAAAATCCAAAATTCAAAAATATTTTCATTCTTAAGAAATTTTTCTTTCTGAAATTAAAATGAAAACTCAAAATCCAAAAAGAATTCCTTTTTACTTTGGATGTCTTTCTTGCGAAAGTACCAAAAAAAAATTCCAAAACATTTTCTTTCATTTTTAGAAGTTTCTTTTCGCAAATTCGCAAAAAAAGAAAAAAGAAAGAAGATCAAAATCCAAAAAAGTAGTTTCTTATTTTAGATATTCTGATAGTCTTATTTTGCATAAGAAGAAAAGAAAAAGAAAAAAAGAAAAGGAAGTTGGTTTATTTAGTCTATTTCCGATCATCTAGAACTACGCTTGGTCTCTGATTCTCTTTGGATGTGAGATACGTAGAAAACCTACATCGGGTTTGATCGAATTATTTTTAAAAAAAAAAGAAGAGGTTTTTTAGAATAAAGGTTGACTCGTGACAAGTTTGGAGTTGAACAAACACCATTCCAATTTTATTCAATCAAAAGCAATCTTGGCCAGAAATGACAATTCAAGTGCTTTCAAGACCACGCCCGTCTTCTTTCAATCCATCTTCACATCAAAAGATAACATAGACCATATACCACTTGATACCAACAGTCATTTCCCTTCATGTCCTGAGCTGATTCAAAATGGAGGATACCAATGCCCCTTGTTCTCACATGCCAACAATAGCCTATCCAAAGGACTCAAGAATATTGCAGATCTCAAGCCCTTCTCGTGCCAAAGAACTTGTTTGTGGTTTTAATTTGGTCATTATTTCAAATAGACCGGTTCAATCAGGGGTCTTAGATCGTGTATGCTTGGCTTGTTCAACCCCATATCCTTTTCACCTTTCTCTCTTAAATGCAATCTTTTACCCTTCCCTGTTGTTCTTGCATTCTCATTTTCATTCAATATAGTTCATCATTTTCTAGCCTAATAAATGTGACATGCATCATGACCATTGTCAAGGTTTGGACATTAGCAAAAGCTTTCATGCAATGAGTTATAAGATAATGAAGTTTCAAGGGAAAAGATTACAATGGACTTCACATTCAGAAAGAGACAAGTTTTTGCGCTACTGATAAGCACCTGAAGGACTCGGTGGAAGAGAAATTTTTTTTAGTGGAATCTAAACTAGTTTTAGTTCTATCCTTCAGATATATGTTAATCCTTCAGATGTTCCAGGTGAAATAATTGTGAAACATATCTTGAGTTAGCATTTTTTGATTTGAAATGACGAAAGACTGTCTTTCTGCTATCCAAATACTATTACCACTTATCAGCCCTTTGAGTCTTAATATGTTTGTCTTTCATTGGAAATCCTCTTTTGGAATCAAGTGTCTGTCAAGGTTTAAAACGGTCCTCCTATAAATATATTATCCAAGAAAAAGAAGAAAAGGTAGAAAGCAAAAGAGAAGAAAAAAAAGAGAAAAGAAAAAAAGAAGAAAAAAAAAGAAAAAAAAAAGAACAAAGAAAGAGAAGAAAAGGAGAGAGAGAGATCCTCATACAATGTAGCTCTTTGAACTAGGTTAGACCTAATTCTTATTACCACAAGATATGTAGGCAACCTTAAGGTCCGGTCCCACCAAATAAAATATTTTATAGTTCCACAAAGACAAAACTGGAGTCATTTTTAGAAATTCCAAAAAAAGAAGAAAAAAATTCGTTTCTCTTGTTTCAGGAACTAGAGCAAAGTTTTTAGAGTGGATTCTAAAAGTTGTAAATAAAGTAACCCTGTCATTACAATTTTGAGCCTCCATACGGTCCTTTCTTTGTCACCCTATCCAAAAGCCTTTATTACGGTCCAAACAAAAGTCTTTATCAGATCAATTCCTGAAAAATGCCAAGTCAAGCATGTTATGAGCTTACCAAGCTTTTGTGGAAATCAATTACGATTGAAGGGGGATTCGATTAGCCATAATGAGTCTAAATTGAAAGCGACAACGAATGAAAGCAAAGAGGAAAATGAGAAAGACTTATTGTTGGATCAAGAAGCTGAATGATTTTGAAGACTGACAAATGAACTCAGAGTTGAACCAGGTCCATCGCTGGAGACATAGACATGCAAGAGTTAATGGCACGTGAGGTGATCACAAACAGGAGATAAGCACAATTAGTGATCTGAAGATATATCTCCTGATCAAAAAGGTTGCAAATTGATAGGGAGATGGACTCTTTATTCAGTAAGGACAAAATCAATATAGAAGAGGATATAAGGAATTGAGATCAACTAGAACTCTTCCACCAAGGAAGAGTTGCATCCGAATTGGAAGAGTTGCATCCGAATTCTAGTATATCTCCTTTTCTACTGATCCTATATATTTTCAAGTGTTCCATCTGTTGTCTTTTAGTCTAGTTTAATTGTACTAGGTGATTACAAAGTGTATCTTTTAGCTTTATCTAGAAGCATTTGTAATAGGTACTGAGTATTCAAGATAGAGTTAATTTGAAGGTTGTCGAAAATAGCTAGAGGCTAGTTTTCCACAAGGGGATTAGAGTTAGTCCTTAGGTTTACAAAAGAGTTTATTTTGTAAATGTTGTTTGGCTAATTGATTTAGTGAATAATTTGGGAAAATCCTAATGGGAAGTAGGTTGTGTTTTTTTCACCTTTTGAGCCTGGTGTTTTCCACGTAAAATTGTTGTGTTCCTTTATTTTCTGCAATTATTATTCCGAAAACTGTAGGAGTTGGAACACATAGAAGAACTTGGTCCTTCTATAACTACTACACACGAAAATTGTTCACCACACAAATCACCCCTCTCTTGTGTGGTATTGACATAGATAAATAATAATTGGTATCTGAACGGGTTATCCTTGAAGAGGCTAACACCTTAGGAAAAAATCAATATGAGTGCACCACCTGGGAACTGGGAAGGACAATCAACTGCTAGGCCACCACTCTTCAATGGCCAGTACTACTCCTGGTGGAAGAACATGATGAAGGATCACTTATTTGGAGAAGACTATGAACTATGGGACATAGTCACTGACGGTCCTTTGGCCCCCATGAAGAAGACTGTTGAAGGAATAGATGTGCCAAAGACAAGAGGTGACTGCACTGCTGAAGACTTAAGAAAATGGGAAAAGAATGCCAAGGTCAAGAAGTGGCCCGTGTGTGGACTTGGTCCAGATGAGTATAGTAGAATTCAAAGCTGCACCACTGCCAAGGAGATTTGGGACACTTTGCAAGTGGCTCATGAAGGAACTGCACAAGTGAAAATATCCAGAGGTACATTACTATATTCTCAATATGAGAATTTCTCTATGAAGGAAGGAGAGACCATCCAAGAGATGTACACTAGGTTCACTACTCTGACAAATGAACTAAAATCTCTTGGAAGGGCTATCCTTGAAGAAGACAAGGTTGAAAATATTTTGACAAGGGTTCTGCCAGTCTCTTGGGAGAGTAAGATCACTTATATTCAGGAATCCAAGAACATGGCAACCCTTAAATTGGATGAGCTAATTGGAAATCTCACTGCCTATGAACTTAGAAGGCAGACAATAAAGATGGATGCTCCCAAGAAGGAAAGAAGTCTAGCACTAAGAATCACTGAGGGAACAGATCTGGAGCAAGATGAAATGGCTATGATCAGCAAGGAATTCAGAAACTATCTCATTAGGAAAAAGGGCATCTCAAGAGGTGGAAACTACAACAAGGCAAAAGAACCAGAAAAATCCACCAACGAGAGATGCTACAAATGTGGAAAATCTGATAATCACATCAAGAACTGTCCTCAGTGAGAAGTTTAATGGAAAAGGGAAAGATCTGAACGAAGGAACGGGAAGAAGGAACTGATTCATCCCAAGAAAAACACAACATCAACAGAAGCTATGGTTGCTGCTTGGGGAGAAAGTCCAGATGAAGAATCAGAAGATGAAGATGGAGATGAGAAAGCACTCATGGCAATTGGTGAATCAGATGAGGAATCAGAGGAAAGTATATCTCATCTCAAAAACAAGATTAAGTTATTATCCAAAGAAAAACTCTCTGAATTATTACTTGACTTCATTGATGATTCTGAAGAAATAAATAAAGAAAAAGAACAGTTGTCTAAGGAGTGTGTAATGTTAAAAGCAAAGTGTAAGAACCTGGAGCTCAGAGTAAGTGAATCTGTAAATGAAAACACTGCCTTGAAGAACCAGGTTCATCCACTTGAAACTAAGGTCCTAGAGTTAAAATCTGAAAATTTAAAACTGAAACTAGGAACTAGCAAGAAGACAGCTGACAACTCTCAACTCATGTTAGAAGAAAATGTAGGCAAACTAAAGGATGAGTTGTATAATAAAGATGAACAGATACGAGTGCTAAAAGAGGAACTTGGATAGGTCAAACATGAACTGGATCGAACATGCAAATGGAATAAATCTTCTGATGCCTTGACATGGCTTCAAGAAAATCACAGTAGCAANTAAAAGAGGAACTTGGAAAGGTCAAACATGAACTGGATCGGACATGTAAATGGAATAAATCTTCCGATGCCTTGACATGGCTTCAAGAAAATCACAGTAGCAACAGAAGAGGACTTGGCTTTGGGAGTCAACTGCCTAAATGATATCCCAAAAGTAAGTACCTCACACTTCCTGAGAACAAAATCTGCACCCACTCTGATAAGACTGGTCACTACAAAATTGAATGCAATGCAAAAGAGTAGGCCAGTCAAAGGAATAAAAGTTTTGTTCGAAATAAAAATTGGCTGCCAAATTGGGCCAGAAGAAGCTTAATTCATCATTTTTCTCATTGAAAAGGACCCAAACTAGTTTGGTTTCTTAAGACTAACCCATGATTTTCTTTTGTAGGCTCAAGTGAAAGGGAGAAGTCAAATATGATACTTGGATAGTGGCTGCTCAAAGCACATGACAGGGAACAAGGAACAGTTCCTTTCACTTGAAAACCTCAAAGGAGGAAATGTCTCCTTTGGAAATGGGAAGAAAGGTGAAATTATTGGGGTTAGTAAGGTAGGTAAGGAGAAACACGTTCCATTGAGAATGTTTACTTGATAGATGACTTGAAATACAGTCTAATCAGTTGTCACAACTGTGTGACAGAGGCAACCTGGATGCATTCACTTCTTCAAAATGTTTTGTGATTAATCTTATCACTGACAAGATTTTTTTTGCAGGGAAAAAGAGTGAATAATATCTATATCATAGACCTGCCCACACTATCAGAAAATGAATTAACTTGTTTGAGTGTGTTGGATAGTGATCCCCTCCTTATGCATAAAAGACTTGGACATGCAAGTCTAAATCAACTCAACAAACTAGTCTCCAAGGACCTAGTGATAGGTCTCCCTAACATTAAGTTCAAGGAAGACAAAGTTTGTGAGGCTTGTGCAAGGGCGAAGCAGGTAAGGTCCTCTTTCAAAAATAAAAAGTAATAAGTACCACCAGGACGTTGGAACTGGTTCATATGGATCTATGCGATCTTATGATAACATTAAGCAGAGGTGGTAAGAGATATGTAATGGTGCTTGTTGATGACTATTCTAGATTTACCTGGACATTGTTTCTAACATCTAAAGATGAAGCATTTGACATGTTTACTTCCGTTGTTAGAAAAACGCAGAAACAATTAGGAAATCAACTTGCATCAATAAGGTAAGATCATGACACTGAATTTGAAAATGCAAAGTTTGCTAAATTTTGTGATGAACATGGCATAGATCATAACTTTTATGCCCCTAGAACTCCACAACAAAATGGAGTTGTTGAAAGAAAGAACAGAACCCTTGAAGATATGGCTAGAACCATGCTTCTTTCTAGTAAACTACCTCATAGCTTCTGGCAGAAGCAATAAAGACTGCATGCTACATTATAATAGGTGCATGAATAGACCACTTGTAGAGAAGACTCCCTATGAGTTACTTAAAGGGAGAAATCCCAATATATCCCATCTTAGGGCTTTCGGCTGTAAGTGCTTTGTACACAACAATGGTAAAGACTCCCTAGGTAAGTTTGATCCCAGAAATGATGAGGGAGTATTCTTGGGATATTCTTCACATAGTAAGGCTTATAAAGTGTATAACAAAAGAACTATGTGTGTTGAAGAGAGTGTGCATGTTGTTTTTGATGAAACTAACATTCTCTCCGAGAGACAGGAACAATTAGATGAAGAAATTGGGCTGGTCAGAAACTCAGACCAAAGTGGAGCAACACTGGAGGAAGGAACGGGTGATGGAACAGGTTCATCCATCCCAGGAAACATGCCGGGGGAAACTGAGCAGCAAACTAATTTTCAAACCTCATTGGAACCTGTCCCTGATCCTGTTCCTCAGCAACAAGACAGTGTAGGATCTTCAAGTAATATCCAGTTGGTTGTAAACCCACAAAAATATCAAAGCTCACACCCTATTGAGAACATTATAACTGATCCAACATCTGGAATTAGAACCAGATCCTCTTTGAAAAATCTGTGTGCGTTTGATGCTTTTCTATCCTTCACTGAACCTAAAAATATTGCTGAAGCTTTGCAGGATGTAGATTGGTTAAATGCAATGCAAGAAGAACTCAACCAATTTGAAAGGAGTCAAGTTTGGCATCTGGTACCTAGACCCTTTGATAGATCAGTGATTGGCACAAAGTAGGTATTCAGAAACAAACTTGATGAAGATGGAACAGTTACAAAAAATAAGGCAAGATTGGTGGTTCAAGGTTAAAGTCAGGAGGAATAGACTATGATGAAACCTTTGCTCCCATGGCAAGGTTGGAAGCAATTAGGATCCTCATAGCCTTTGCTGCTTACATGGAATTCACCCTTCACTAGATGGATGTCAAGAGTGCCTTCCTGAATGGCTATCTCAAGGAATAAGTGTTTGTAAAGAAGCCTCTGGGTTTTGAAACAAGGAGAATCTTGGTCACGTGTACAATCTTGACAAACCACTGTATGGACTCAAGTAAGCTCCAAGGGCATGGTATGAAAGACTTTCAAAATTCCTGCTGGAACATGACTACAAGAGAGGTAAAATTGATAGCACCTTATTCTTGAAGGAAAAAGTAAAGTTCTCTTGGTAATGCAGATATATGTAGATGACATAATCTTTGGGGAAACTTCTGAAAAGTTAAGTAAAGAATTTGCTAAACTAATGAGGAGTGAATTTGAAATGAGCATGATGGGTGAACTTAACTTCTTTTTAGACTTACAAATTAAATAAAATTCAAATGGGACTATGATCCATCAACAAAAATATGTGAAAGAATTGCTTAAAAGATTTAAAATGGAAGACTCAAAGGAAATTGACACACCTATTGCAACAGCTACAAAACTAGATTTAGATGAACCCGGTTCATCTGTCGATCAAAAGTTGTATAGAGGAATGCTTGGTTCATTGTTGTATCTTACTGCCAGTAGACTTGACATTGTTTTCAGCGTAGGGCTTTGTGCAAGATTTCAGGCTAATCCATAGGAATCACCCTTAACTGCAGTGAAGAGAATCTTGAGATACCTTAAAGGAACCACATACCTCTATCTTTGGTATCCTAAAGGTAGTAATTTTGATCTTGTGGGATATGCTGATGCTGAATATGTAGGTTTTTTGGTAGATAGAAAGAGCACCTCAGGTATGTCATACTTTTTGGGCTCATGTATTGTGTCTTCGGCCAGTAAGAAACAGAATTCAGTAGCTCTATCTATTGCTGAGGCTGAGTACGTGGCTGCAGCCTTATGCTGTGCTCAGTTACTATGGATTAAGCAACAACTAATGTACTTTGGCATAGAGGTTGGATGCATTCCTATATTCTGTGATAACACTAGTTCTATTAGTATGACAAAGAACCCCGTCCATCATAAAAGAAAAAAGCACATAGATGTTAGACACCATTTCCTAAGAGACAACTATGAGAAGGGAATGATCTCTATTGAATTTTGTGCTACTGACAAACAAGTTGCTGACATATTTACTNTCTGGTTCATCATCGCTGGTTCATCTGACAGACAAGGTATGTGCTCATCACTATACACATATTGAAATATCAATAGTTACTCATGAGCAGGACTCTATCTATAATAAGCTTTTACAAATTCTAGTACCTATCCCAAATTCGAACCTGTTCCAAAGAGTCCAATCAAATTAAAATGGCCTAGATTATAGGGGAGTCATAACCTTCACTTATCACCTGACACTCCTGAACCGATTAGACTCCCACTTGACCAAAATTACACCCGTTGTGTATTTATTAACCAAGACTTTAAAAACCCATCATCACTTGTCTAATCCTTCACCCTCTTTTTTCTAAAGCCATAACCGTCAAAACCCTTTCAATATTATACTCAAACACCTTGATCCTGATTTTCTTTAACAAAAATCATCACCATGGATAACACTCCACCTCCTACTCCATCCTCCTCAACCACACATGACTAAAATATCACGCTTGAAGATACCTGTTCCACCCCATTTCAATCAAATTCTTCCACTCCATCTCAATCACATCCCACCACCCCTCCAAATAACCCTGTTCCATCTCCTCCAATCACTCCCGTTGTACAGCCCAACCCCAATCCAAAACCCAAGAGAAGGCGTGTGAAAATGCTCACCAGAAAGTCTGTGGACTCTGGCTCTCTAGCTAGGAAATTGAACGCGAAGCTTCAAACTATCCAGGCCCAAGAATCTGAGAACTCCAATGACTCTTTCAAGACCGCCACTAAGGGGGAAGCAGCTGGTTCTTCTGATTCTGAACAGGTAACATCTAAAATTGGGTATGAGCCAGTCACTTCTGAAAATAGGTTTGTTTTAATTAGGTCTGTAGTGGATGTGGATATTCTTGATAGGAGAAGAAGAGGAGGTAAAAATAACTTTGAGAGAGAGGGAGAAAGAAGTACTGTGAGGGGAACAGGGAAGAAGGAACTCCATTGGCAATTTGTGTGACTGTCCCAGTGGTTGTTGAAGAAGTTTCCAAGGATTTAGGGGGAAGTAATTCTAGAGAGGCTGCAGAGGGGCTGGAAAATCTTCAACATGCAACCGATGAACCTAGTTCATCCATTGAAGAAACTTTGGCTGATCTTATGAGAAAATTAGGGGAGAGCTATAAACCCAAAAAGAAGAAGATACCCAAGACCAAGAAATCTGGTCATCCAGTGGAAAGCAAGAAGAGAAAAGCCACTCCCTCTGCTGATGCTTCCATTCCTAGAGGTCGCACTAAAATGAGTGCAATTAGGCAGAGTGAAGAGGAGTTGCAGAAAGCTTTAAGGGAGAGTAGGAGAAAGAAAGCTGAAAAGGGGAAGGCAAAAGTGTTTGAGTTCGCAGAGGCTGTTGATGTTGAGGAGATGGATGTGGTCCATCAAGAGGAACAAATGCCAGAAGTTGATATCGAGACACCCAAACCAAAGAAGGCCAAGACTTCTTCCAAGAAGTCAGCATCTGTGTCTTCTACACCCTCGATTGTTGTTAGGAGTACTAGGTCCACAAAGAAATCAAAGAAGGCTCAGGTTGATGATGATGAGTGGAGTGGTGAAGAAGTAGAGGAGTCTGGTGGAGAGACAGACAAATTGACAAAATTTGGGAAGCGCACGATACTGAAGGGAAGGTAGCTGAAGGATCTTGAAGAATCCGGCATGATTTACCTTGTGTACACTCTGGACGTACAGGGCTAGAAGGACATGGTCCTTCAACTAGAAGGCAAGCTGGCCAGGAGTGAGATTGTCGAGTTCATGGCAAATGCAGAAGTCAAGGATGGGCAGGTATCCAGTCAGGTAAAGAGAGTTAAGATCTCATTTGATGCCAAGGAGCTGGGCCGCTGAGGGATATGATGATTATACAAGGAAGAGAAATCCCAAAATGGATGGCCTTCCTTCTGCACTGCAAATCACTAGGAGGTTCAGTTTTACTCATGACTATAACTGCTTTTATTTCTTTATGTGTTTAGTGCTTGAACTATGCTCTTATCAATGAATTGTGCTGGTTTTTCTCTTACTCATTTTGTCTCACTTTCCTTGATAGTTTACATCCTTGGTTTACTATTGATGATTAATCATGTTTGCACTTGCAATTGCCTCAGTGGCCATGAGTAATTATTATAAATTTGTTAATTCTAACACTTTGCAACTTTTCGATGATGCCAAAAGGGGGAAGATGTGCTATTTTTAAAATTGTGATATTTATAACCTAATGAACCTTGTTCTTTATGATAAATGCTTAATACTAATAAAAAGTGTCAAGGTTGGATTAAAGTGATTACAGGCATAAGCACAGAATTTGTCATCATAAAAAAGGGGGAATTTGTTAGATCAAGAAGCTGAATGATTTTAAAGATTGACAAATGAACTCAGAGTTGGACCAGGTCCATCACTGGAGACATAGACATGCAGAGTTAATGGCACGTGAGGTGATCACAAACAGGAGATAAGCACAATCAGTGATATGAAGATATATCTCCTGATCGAAAAGGTTGCAAATTGATAGGGAGATGGACTCCTTATTTAGTAAGGACAAAATAAAGATAGAGAGGATGTAGGGAGTTGAGATCAACTAGAACTCTTCCACCAAGGAAGAGTTGGCATCCGAATTGGAAGAGTTGAATCCGAATTCTAGTATATCTCCTTTTCTACTGATCCTATATATTGTCAAGTGTTCCATCTGTTGTCTTTTAGTCTATTTTACTTGTAGTAGGTGATTACAAAGTGTATCTTTCAACTTTATCTAGAAGCATTTGTAATAGGTACTGAGTATTCAAGTTAGAGTTAACTTGAAGGTTGTCGCAAATAGCTAGAGACTAGTTTGACAAGGGGATTAGAGTTAGTCCTTAGGTTTACAAAAGAGTTTATTTTGTAAATGTTGTTTGGCTCATTGATTTATTGAAGAGTTTGGTAAAGTCATACTGGAAGTAGGTTGTGGTTTTTGCATCTTTTGAGCCAGGTGTTTTCCACGTAAAATTGCTGCGTTCCTTTATTTTCTGCAATTATTATTCTGCAAACTGTAGGAGTTGGAACACATAGAAGAACCTGCTCCTTCTATAACTACTTCACGTGAAAATTAGTCACCACACAAATCACTCCCCCTCTTGTGTGGTATTGACATAGATAAATAACACTTATTGGTGAAAACTTTTATAGGCACCACAAGTCGAAATGGTGAGATATGTGAGCAGAATGTCTTTGATGAAAACATTAACATCTGTGGAACATTTGGAGGAGCAAAGTAGACCAACCCTTCAAGCAAGGATTTGACGAGTCAACAATTTCCAAAAGATGGACAAATCAAGTTATTGGTCTAAATGCATGTCACATTTTGAAGCTTTATTATTTATTTTAGATAAGCTCTTCTTTTTCTCAGTGGAATCTTTCTCATCATACACAACTTTCTTTGGTTTTTACTTGTGCATTTCCTGTTGTTCTTCTTTTTCCCAAGACAAGCAAGAACGGATTTTCAAATTTTCCACAAAGAGGTCCCAAATTGGGAATGAAGATGATCAATTTGGCAACCAAAGTAAAAGAGATTATCAGTTCGGCAATCCAAGTGAAGGGAAATAACTTGTTTGGTAATTCAATTGAAAAGAATGAATTAATTTTGGGAATTTGAGTGAAGTGACAGGAATGAACTTTGTCGAATCCTATGAGCGAATGACTTTGGACCTTCTTTGGAACTCATGCAAATCAACTCTGGCAAACCAAGTCAAACAACAATGTTTAAAAGTCAGCTTACAAGTTTATCACGAGTCAACCAATTGTTTTTCTTAAAGAAAAAGAGAAAAAATTTACATGGTTATTTTAATTGAAGAATAAACTGTTTGAGAATCTCATTACCCCATAGGTACTTTCCTACTTGAGAAGACCATTACCCCCAGAAACTCCCGTAGTTGAGATGACCTTTACCTCCTAAGTATACCTCAAGTTGAGATGAGTTTTTAGCATTCTTTAAGTTTAGGGTCCCGCCTGGAAAATAAGTCCACTTCTTAGTTTCTCCTAAGTTGTTAGTTTCAGTTTTCTTAAGTTATTAACCTTTAACTTTTCTTAAGTTCAGGGGTCCCACCTGGAAAATAGGGTCAGATCATCAAGGCCTACCATATTAATGGGATCTCTGGTAGTAGGCCCAAGCCACGGAAGACAAGTGAGTCTTAATAACACAAGCGAGAATGCAGAGGTCTTGTCAAAGCCTCTTCAATCATTGAATCATTGTTCAGCGCTTTCCCTCGCATGCCTCTGTGGTCAATGGGAGAAGCAAAAGATCACAACTTTTAATTTTCTTAAGTTGTTAGTGTTTAGTTTCCTCGAGTTCAGGGGTCCCGCCTGGAGAATTGGGTTAGTGTTTAGTTTCCTGAAGTCGTTGATCATTAGTTTTCCTCATGTTCAGGGGTCCCGCCTGGAGAATAAGGTCCCTTTTAGTTTTCTTAAGTTGTTAATCTTTAGTTTTTCTTAAGTTCAGAGGCTCGCCTGGAGAATAGGGTAATTTTTTAGTTTTCTTAAGTTGTTAATCTTTAGTTTTCCTTAAGTTCAGGGGTGCCTCCTAGAGAATAGAATTAGTTTTAATTTTCTTAAATTGTTATTCTTTAGTTTTTACTTGAGTTCAGGGGTCCCGCCTGGAGAGTAGATAGTTTTTAATTTTATTAAGTTGTTAGTATTTAGTTTTTACTTGAGTTTAGGGGTCCCTCATGGAGAATAGAGTCAGTTTTTAGTTTTCTTAAATTGTTGATCTTTAGTTTTTCTTGAGTTCAGGGGTCCCGCCTGGAGAATAGGGTCAGTTTTTAATTTTCTTAAGTTGTTAGTCTTGAGTTTAACTTGAGTTCAGGGGTCCCGCCTATAGAATTTGGTCAATTTTAGTTTTCTTAAGTTGTTGATCTTTAGTTTTCCTTAAGTTTAGGGGTCCCGCCTGGAGAATAGCTTCAGTTTTTAGTTTTCTTAAGTTGTCAATCTTTAGCTTTTCTTAAGTTCAAGGGTCCCGCTTGGAAAATAGGGTCAGTTTTTATTGTAGTCAAGCCTAGTTCAATCTCACAGCTAGGAGACACATTTTCTAGTTTGAGTCTTTCAAGTTCACCTATTGGATACGCACTTCCTAGTTTGGTTCATTCAAGTTTCACCCCTAGGAGAAGCACTTCCTAGTTTGGGTCTTTCAAGCTATGCTTTTAGGAGACGCACTTCCTAAATAGAGATTTCACCCCTAGGAGACTGTCGTTTCCCTCCATAGGATGCCGTGACGGCACCTAGTCTCTAAGTCTAGGTAAGCCTCACACATATTGAATTAATAGAAAAATCAACCATCAAATGAAGAGTATGAGATATAAATCTTATACACCATTACAATTCTTAAAACCTGTTATACAAGTCATAAGCTCTACTAAGTTTGCTACAAAAACCTCTAAATACAACCATTTTGAAATAAAGATAAATAGTGCAAGTACAATAACAGAAGGTGACTCTGAGGCCTGTGAACGCAACAACAAATTTACCTTGAGTCTCCACAACAAGATCTATACAACTAGCTAGCGATTGACTAACTCCGAATTTCCTAGATCGACACAAAAATGTGCAGAAGTGTAGCATGAGTACAACAAAACGGTACCCAGTAAGTATCAAGACTAATCTCAGTGGAGCAGTGACGAGGGACAGTCAAGACACCTACTGGACTAGATAACCTGAACAAGTATAGGTATATAACTAACCGAGTTTGATATCTCTAAAAAACTACGCATAACACCAACAATAATACGATGCTTGAAATAGGAAATAGAAGCAACAATTAGCAGCAGGACACCACAAGTAATAACGCATTAGAGTAAGCTAGACACAGTTAAAATCAGGTGAAAACAAATTGTAACGACCTTGCCGGTGGTTCTGAGAGTTTATCCCCGTTTCCCCCGTTTATACTTCATTATATGTGGTTCAACTTCATTACGTTTTTTTGGTTGGTTGGATCGGGATCAGAGCGATTTTTTGAGAGAAATGAGACACTTAGTCTCTTATCTTGGTTCAATAGTGGAAAAGTCAACTGGAAGTTGACTTATTGGTAAACAATATCGGATTGTTGATTTTATGGTTTGGATATCTTCGTTGGGTGATTTAAGATTTAGGAGTGTGTTCGGAATGTATTTTTGATGTCCGGTGTAGAATTAGGCTTGAATTGGCGAAAGTTAGTTTTTGGCGATTTTCCGGTGGGCAGTGGAAAATAGGCTATCGGGTCGGAATGAAATTACGGAAGTTGAAGCATGTTCATAGTCTCATTTTGGATATATGTGCAAAATTTCAAGTCAATCAGACGTGTTTTGGATGGTTTCAGCATCTTTGGCGAAATTTAGAAATTTCAAAGTTCATAGGCTTGAATTTAATGTGATTTTGGTGTTTTTGCATTGTTATTGGTGTTTCTAAGGCTCGACTAAGTTTGAATGATGTTATGGGATATGTTGGTAGGTTTGGTTGAGGTCCTGATGGCCTCAGGTGTATTTCGGATGCTCAAACGAACATTTTTGGTCTTTGAAAGATTGCTGGTTTTTCTGGTGTTTTAGCAACAGTGATTGTTCATTGCGATTGCGTGAGTTCATCCGCGATCGTGTAAAGTTAGTTTCCGGGTGAATTTTGTGAATTGCGATCGCATATGTAAGAGTGCGATCACGTAGTGTGAGCAGTCTTGGTCACTGTGTTCGCATGCTGATGGTTGCGTTCACATAGTAGAATTGGAGTGGCAGTGTGGTGTTGGAATTTTCTCTACATGATCGCATAGAGCTGGTCGCGATCGCATAGTTGTGAGAAGTGGTTCTTCGCTATCTCATAGGTGTTTCTGCGATCGCATAGGGTTAGTTTGGTTGGGAAGCATTTTGTTCTTCGCGATCACGAGCCTTCTTCCGCGATCACGTAGAGTAAAAGTCTGGCAGACAGTTTATGTTCTAATTTCGAGGGTTCTTGGCCATAAATCATTTTGCCATTTGAGAGCTCGAGTGAAGGAGATTTTGGACGAGATTTTCAATGGAATTCTTGTGGTAAGTGTTCTTCAATCATTTTTTGTTCGATTTCATGAATTTATCTTGATTTTCACCATGCAATTTGAGGAATTAAGTAAAACATTTGGGAAAAATGGGAGGAAAAATTTGAAGATTTCTTTTTGTGATTTAAGTGGGCAATTGTGGTTCAATTTTTGTTGTTCTTAGTATGTACGAACTCGTGGGAGGATAAGGATTGTTGTGATGTAATTTTTATCAGATTCCGAGACGTGGGCCCGGGGGCCGAATTTGGAAAATTTTGAGAAATGTGTTAAAAAAACTTATATCTTTCGATTGGGTTTTGTTCCTTTAGCGTATATTGATGACGTTAATCTAGTTTTGGTTATATTCAGAGCTTTTGGGAGCCAATTCGAGGGGCAAGAGCATCGCGGAGTAGCTTTTGGGCTTTTTTGAGGCAAGTAACGATTGTGACTCTAAACCTGAGGGTATGACACCCCGGTATTTGATATTGTTGTGGTAAATAAGGTGACACACATGCTAGGTGACGAGCGTGCATCGATAGGAATTGTGACTTGGTCCGTCCCGTAGCGACTATTAAGCCGCGTATTCGATCTAAAACCTTACGACATCCTGTATTTCAGAAGTATATACTTGTTTATGGGCTGTGAGCCATGTTTGGGTCCTCGTGCCGACCTGTTTAGACCCTCGAGCGTATTTTCCATGATTGGGGCCTTGTGCCGACCTATTTAGACCCTCAGGGGTATTTTCCATGATTGGGGCCTTGTGCCGACCTGTTTACACTATTCTTACACTATCCTGATAGAACAATTGTGAACTCAGTCATGTTTTCTACTTGTTGTTATTTTCAGTGTTATCACTGCTTTGAAAACTCTTAAAAGTATTTTGGGCTGAGACCCGCGAGTTGAGATGAATTTCCTAAGTGGATTTTGAGGGTAACCGAGTTAGGCCAAAGCCGAGTATGTGAGGATGGATATGGATCGGGCTGCACGACGCAGAAATATATATGTGTTAGGCCGAGCACCGAGTATCTGAGGGCAGTTATGAGTATATATATAGTGAGGCCGAGAGCCAAGTATGTGAGTATCAAGGCAGTTATGGGTATATATGTAATAAGGCTGAGGGTTGAGTATGAGAGGATAGTTATGGATTGGGCTGCACGCCGTAACAATATATATATATTATATATATGGATTGGGCTGCACGCCGCAGCAATATAAATTATATATGGATCGGGATGCACGTGGTAGCAATATATATATATATATATTG